>JAQGAS010001080.1:0-26193 GCA_034686365.1 Pachymerium ferrugineum | reverse complement strand
TATCGTCGATGAAACTCGACTCAATAATATCTAATCCTGTTTCAGACTCATCAGAACTTTCGTAATCTCCTGTAACTTGAGCTTCTGTTAAAAGAAATTCACTCGATAATCTTCTTTTGCGAGAAAGTTTTGTGATCCTTTGATTACTAGATGGTCTAACAATCTAAAATAATTTCAAAAATAGTTTAAAATTTTTTTTTTCAATCTCTGTTTATTTACTTTAACAGGAGGAAACTCTTCCCAATCAGAATCTGATAGAACAAAATAAACCTTAATCAAATAGTTCATTACAAATAATATAAATAATTATAAATAATACCTGATTCTCCACTTGTTTTCCCATGTTTAGACTTAACACATATTGGTGTACTTGTTTTCGCCAGTAATGTTTTCCTTTTGTCTGCATTGTATTCCTTCAGTGAAGAAAAGTAGCACCTCTTGTCGTCGTCATCTGAATCCTGAAGATTTAAATCGAACGAAACAGCCGGAATGACATCGTTCTTAACTGTGTCATTTTGAGAACTCGGTATAACATTGTCTTCACTATTATCATCAAAACTGAAGTTCAATTTTAAATCAAAATTCGGCACTAGTTCGCTTGCAGTACTCTTTGGTGAATTGACAAGCTTAATCTTCTCATCTAGCCTCTCTTTCACCATCGTAAAAGGTGGACTTTTTTCACTTTCATTAATTGATTCTTCATTCCTAAGCCTAGGATGAGTTACTCCCACAATCCTCATTGAATCTTCATGAACCATATCGACTAACTGAGTAACAGAATAAGTCCCAGAATTTCCAGTGATATTTTTAAGAATACTGATTGTAGGAGATCTGTCATGTTGTGCTTCAAAATATTCTATTCGGTTAATTGGACCCATGGATGTTATAATAGGAGAATTGGGTAAATCTAAAGTATTTTGAGATTTTACTGGAGATAAAAAGTCATCATTAAAATCAGAAAGGTCGAACCCTAGGCTTTCGGCAGGAGGATTAATTAGCTGCTTGTTGAGGTCTATGTTTGTACTTTTTAAGATGTTACATAACTTTGAGTTAGTTTCTTGTCTGTCAAAATTCTCGTCAGATATTTCTTGAAGAATCAGATTGAAGTCAACGGGCGATAACTGAGATTGATAATCTTTGAATATACAATCAAATGGAGGTGGTGATTTGATTCTATTCTCAATTTTATTACACTCAATATCCCTACTGATGTTACCAGCATTGTTCTTGATAGAAAAAAACTCATTGGCTCCTTTTATAAGATTATTGTGATCTATAATAATTTTAGAGGGCGTTTCAGTTTCCTGAAGAGGAATTGTATCACTATCAACGCTCTCGTCTACTATCTGCGGGTTGAGTCGCTCTTCCACCGCTACAGATTCCAGTTGCGGTTCATTAAAGTCTAATCCTATCTCTTCTAACTCGTCCGTTTCACTATCCTTATCTGCATAAAATAGGCCGAATTGCACATCATCAGAATCATCATCTATAATTAAGGCCTCTTTTATCTTTTT
This sequence comes from Pachymerium ferrugineum, assembly GCA_034686365.1. Classification (NCBI taxonomy): domain Eukaryota; kingdom Metazoa; phylum Arthropoda; class Chilopoda; order Geophilomorpha; family Geophilidae; genus Pachymerium; species Pachymerium ferrugineum. The sequence continues at coordinate 24,679 of JAQGAS010001080.1, read as the reverse complement.
ATTAAGCCTGCATGGCTTTTTTTCTGTCAGTAGCTTCCCGCTTCCTCGTTTTTGTTTATCGTCATTGCCATCACTTTTCGGACTTTCATCGTCAAATGATGTGCCCGTGTAGCGCTTCAAGAACTTCATGATATTTTCAGCTGGTTCATCAGAGTTCTTCTTCTTTCGCCCAATTGTCCTTTGATAAGTCGGTACAGACATATGCATTTTATGGCATCGGGGATTTAATCCTTTAGGCACCATTCGAGGATTTTGTGCATACAGTGATTGAAGATTAGCTTTACTGACGAATTTATGTATGGTATTTGCTTGCGCTTTGCTTTTGTCATAAACCTTGTTAAAGAGTTAAATAAAGTTGAATTTTATAAATCACAAAATAAATCAATTTTTTACCTTGTCTTCTCGACCTTCCGTAGTTAACATTACAACTCGTCCTTCCCGTTTACGGCCAGTACGTCCCATTCTTTGCACAAGCCGAATGGGACTTTTATAAGCATCAAAACAGATAATTAAATCTATAGAACCAATATCTAATCCTTCTTCACCTACACATGTTGCTACAAGAGTATTGTAGCCACCACTCCGAAACTGCTTTACAATCTGTAATTAATTAATTAAAAAGTCCTAGAACTCGAGATGCGTGAATAGATAAAATTTATAACACACCTGTATTTGTTCTTTTTGGGTAATTCCTTTTGAGTTTTTAGCATTTGCTTGACCAGTAAATGACATAGCACGAATGAGTGGTCTATTCTTATTTAGCATATTTGTAATTTCGTCAACACTGCTACGATAAGCTGAAAATATCATCACTCTCGTGTTAGGTTGCTCACCTTCCTCTGAAATATTTTCCGTTTAGTAATATTTAAAATAAAACTAAATGTCAAATGTTAGCTTACCAGATTCGAAATTTAAAAAATGTTCTCGAACTACTTTCTCAAGAATTGGTAACTTAGGATGACTTAGAAACTCCTCGTCTCCTTCGATTTTTAAACGTAAATCATCCATAATATTAGACAATGTTACGTTTCGTAAAAGTTCATTCTTCTTTCCTGCTGATCCCTTTCCACTTTCATCAAATTTTCCTTTAAAGAATCTATTATTTTCTTTAATCGGTATAATTAGAATCTTTTACCTATAACAAAATTATAAAATGTTCGTAGACCATAAATAACCATCATTTCGTATGCATGACAAACTGTAGTTGCCATAGCAAAACTGGCTTCAACGAGACACGCTTCAGATTTGCTCATTCTCGATTTCATAGTATCGCAAAACTTATTTCGACAGGACACAAGATGAAATTGTTTAATCGATTCTAAATTATAATACGTATAAACATGTTTCTGCTTCAGACGATTAACGTAAACTTCTAATACCTATAAAAAAATTGTTAAAAACCGATTTAAAACTGCACTCTATATTCGTACTGATAAGATATCATTGGAAACTTTTTTAAACTCTTCGTTTAGGGGTACAACTATGTTTTCAACATTTCGTTTAAAAGTGTATGGCTGAATATCGGGAGATTCATCGGTTCGAAGCTCCACATGAGATATTAAGAGATTTTGGAAAACTTGTTTTACAGTCTATAAAAGATTAAGCGTTTAAAATTAATGTGATTAAGAACATGAATCATTAAATACTTCTAAATCATTTCCTGGGGTAGCGCTTAACGCCAATACCCTAAACTGTAAGGAGTAATGAACAATCTCATTCAATAACTAAAAAGTAAAGAAAAAGATAATTAGAAACTTCGGTTATAGTTACTTAGAAGAAGAGTACTTGACAATAGGCATAACACTTCGTAGCTTTGTGCGCTTCATCAAAAACAAGTAACTTCACATCTTTGGCGGGGCATATTCCACGAGAAAGGTCGTTATTCACTGCCTGAGGTGTCATGAAGAAAACTCTTTTCTCTTCCCATGTCTTCCGCCGTTTCTCAACTGCTGTGGCACCTTCAAGTGCAAAATATTTCACAAACAAGTTACTATAACAAATAAACATAATTTTACCAGTCATTTCTGCCGTTTCTGATAAAGGTATTCCCATTATATTATAACAAGCTTCAATTTGCTGCGCAACTAAGGGCTTAGTAGGAGCCAAAAAAATTATTTTTCCTCTCGGATACCATCGAAAGTAATTATACATAACCACGGCAGCTATGAACGTTTTGCCCAAGCCAGTAGGCAATATGACCATGGTGTTTTTAAATAATGCATTTTCAACTATTGTATATTGATATTGCCGAATTGGAAAATTTGTAGGATAGATCCATGTTTCTCCAGCTTCATTATCGAAGCCAGGTAGGAATTCTAAGGCCGTTACGCTCTTTGATGTTGATGGACCGGGGATATTAGTGGCATCGTATTCTGCTACACTTTTGTCTATAGCCAATAACTCTTCTTCTGTTAAGTCATCTGTTAAATCGATTTCTTCACACAAGTTAGTTTTTTTTGGTAGTTTGCTCCCGGTGCCCGGTGTACTTCTCCATGTTTGAAATAAAGTTTTTTGTTTTTTCTTCGTTTGATTCTGTAGACGGTTCATTGTTGTAGGTATACGCTTTTTTAAAAACCTAAGACTCAAAGAAAAAGTCTTTTAAGAAATTTAATAAGCGCGTACTTCACGTAATTTAAATCATTCGCCATTTTTGTTGTTGCTATTTCCGCCGCCGTAGCGTTTTGTCTCTGCGGTCGGTGATGACAGTAGGCACGTGGAAGCAGACGACAAACGTTGCTTGCGGTATAAAAATGGCTAGCGGTAAGTCTAGATTGTATCAGTTAATTTAGAAAGGCTCAACAGCAATGTTTTAAAAAAGTTCCACTGAAGCTGAAACCTCCAACTGTTATTTCTGCTACTCATACAAGCATTATATTTGAATGGGGCCAGTTCGAAGGTATATATTACCTACAATAGATTTTTCTCATATTTATATGTTCCGTTTAAAACTAGTACCCGCTCCAAAACCTACCGAAAGGTATTTGTACACGCTGCAAGTTGAATATTTACGTATGGAGCATCAATCTTGGAATGATGCATACAAGTACACTTTCCGCATTATTGCAACAATACTAAATGCTAAAATGTTCTGTAATCAGGGGCTATGCAATAAAACAAGAAATTGGAGATTTGAATCCAATTACAGCGTATAAATTTCGCATTAGAGCTTCAAATAGCGCTGGGTCCGGCCCCTGGAGTGATGATATTTTGGCATCGACGACTGGTATCTACAATTGATTACTATTTTACACTATGTTATACTAATTGCCAACTAACCCGAAAACCAATTTACGTTTTAGTTGAACCAATCTACGGTAGTGATATTCACCGATACGTAAGAATTAATGACGTGGAGTCTCTTAGAAAATACATTTCAAAAGGGTTATTCTTGCACATGTTTTTGGAAAAATTTCTCTTTGACTTTAAGCTTAATTTACAGTCGGTCGATGCGAATTGATGCACCCGATAAGTTTGGACGAACACCGTTAATGGAAGCTTGTTTAAAAGATTCAATACCGTACAAACTGATAAAGAAAACTGCATAACTGTTTTTTTAACGTAAATATTTCAGACTTGTAGACTTATTATTGCAAGGTGGAGCCGATACGGAAGCAACTGCAGAAGGCGGAAAGACATGGTTTAATTGGAAGGTTTGAAGTGTACAATAATACTTTACGCTCGTCTTCTGTGCATTTAGTATGATGTTTGTTTGTTTTACTGGGAAATTGAAAATGGCTGAATATTTAAGACAACGTGGTGCATCGTTAAGTATCACAGACAACATCGGTAATACAATATTACATGCTGCAGCTGATGGAGGGCATGCGAATATTATTGAATGGGCAATTACTAATGGTGTAGAAGTTAACCAAACTGACAGAAGAAATGGATGGACTGCTCTACACAGAACAGGTTCGCAGTTTATGAAAGTACAAACACTCCTATATAGTGGTGTTATTTTTTACTTCTTGTAACATAGCTGTAATATTTACTTTACAAATTTTTGCAAGCTGCTACAAGCGGAAGTGCTGACGTGGCAAAAGCTTTACTTCGAAGTGGGGCAAATGTAAATGCACTTGACAATCAGGGAAAATCAAGTTTAATGATTGCGGCTTGTAACAATCATCAATCCCTCGTAGAGGAGTTATTGCACCATGGAGCAGATGCCAATTACAGAAACGCAGTATGTTTTGTCTTAATTGGATTTTTTTTATTCCTTGAAAGTTACTTCATTTCAGCAAGGCAAAACTGCTTATGACATGGCTGAAGCTTTGGGTCGAAAGGTAGCTTTAGTTTAGCAAGTAATAATGTTTATTAGTGTTTTTATTTTCCTCAGAATATAGCAGTACTATTGTACGACAAAATTAGGCCACCAGTGTGAATTATAAATGTGAATAAGCAATTTTACTTTTAAATAAATTTTTATTAAACAGTTTTGGTTACCATGTACTTTCTAGCATTGGTTATTTGATCTTATGGTCTGATGCTTCGCCTTGAAAGTGCTAATTTCTTGGAATCTCATCTTTTATCCTATATTACTATAATTTTGTTCTTGTAAATTTGCGTTAAAAGAATAAATTGTGATTTTTTTCAATCTTAAGAGTGTGCTTCTCATTGCACGTAAGAAATGCTCTTCAGCAATGAGATCAGTGCAAGTCATTGCATTGAACAATCAATAAAAGTATATATAATAAGGTCAATTTTTATTAGATAACACTTCTATCTTATTGTAAAAAATAAGGTCGAAGGAATTAATAGGAGAGTCAAGGTTATTTTTAATTTGTAATTTTGTGAATTCAACCTTCAATTAAAATCTAGACTTGAATACGTTTTTATCCATTTTTTGATAAAAAATAAAGGTTAGACATTAAACGTTTTCATTTACTTTGAAGGTGTGTAAATGAAAGTTGATATTCCTTCACATTTTTATTTAATTAGCTGAATAGATTATGCGCTATTTATTGAGTTATAAATTTTCTGTGAATTTTATAACTCCCCAAATGGTTTCTAAGAAACCCTATTTCGTAAATAGAAGGAATTAAAAGTTTTTATAATTCATAACTCATGCAGTAACTTGTTTGAATTTAAATGAAGAAAAGTTTATTAAAAATTTTTTTCTTAAAACAGGATTTAGCATGGAACAGGTTTTTTTGCTACAGAAATAGTTACACCTATTTTATCAAACTTTCCACTTTATGACGTCATCTGTGATAAGCACTATTCAAGACTGGACAAATACACAATCTGAATAGTAAAATTGCGCAAGCATACTAAGTACTATCGCATTCTATCAGTCGTTAATACGCGGACCAAGCAGTTGTATCGACAACTCCTTGCGCGGACTAATAGTTGTACGTTTTGGTGGAGCTGATATTTCTAATTTGACGTAAACCTAGGTAACCATTAATATTTGGGTGTTAATTTTCTAGTTTTAAAAAATATTAGCTGTTTTAACTGAATTTTTATAATTGATTATGGAATATAATATGATATATTACTGAATTTTGAATGCTTCCCATCTGTTTATAATAATTACACGACCCTCTCTGTTTGACTGAATAACAAAAATTTAATGTGTTTATTTTTATATATTAATTGATTGATATATTAATAGAATATATTAATTGATTTTGAATTAATGAAACCAAAGGTTTTTAAATCAAATATTAAATGCAATAATTTTCATTTTTAAAAGTTAAAATGTGGGACAATATATAGTTAAGTTTAAGTTTATATACTTCTTAATAATAGTCAAAGAATTGAGGATCTTTGAGCCTGCTTTAAAATATGGAGTCATTCTCGTAAGATAATAGTTTATCTCATCAAATTGCTTTCAACTTAAAATAAGCGATAATAATTACTATTACCAATTTAATATTACATTTCAGAGATAAAGTAATCCGTTCTGTTGTTATTTATCTGTTGTTTGCTGCGACTTTTGCTGATGATGCACCAAATTAATTTGAGTTTTTAAAAGCTGATGCTGCAAAAAAAAAATTTTTCATGGACTTTCTGAAGAAACTCGATGTTGGCTAAGTGAATGCTTTTTTTTCTCAACAGCATTTATGCAGCCTTTAGGAAAGATGTCTTTGGGAGCCGCAGGCAAAACTTAAAATGAAATTTACAACGTTTGTGCTGACAACCCAGCAATTGATCCAAAGTAATATTTATAGTAGACAAGGCGGATTTTAAGAATTAGGTTTATTTTTTAACCAAGATTGGAGAAATGATTTATAAAAGAGACGAATTGTCTCTGACGTGTAAAATTTAGGGTTACAAACTAGATTTTGAGGGAGGGTAAAAAGTAGGAAAAATACCACACTATTGTTAACACTTTTGCAAGAAAGTGAAGAGACAAAATTTTAAAAAAATATATATTTTTGCTATTTTATTTTGAACTTCAAATTTTTGTCTTTTTTTTGGGTAATTTTGCTATTACTGCTACCACTTTTCTGAATGCCTAGTGTATTTTCCACGTTTGAAATAAAGTGTTTTTTCTTCGAGTGATTCCGCATACGGTTCTTTCAAAAACGAAGAGTCCAAAATAAAAGTATTTAATGAACATAAATTTTTCCTAATTTAGATCTTTTAAAATGTATAATAAATTGTTTTTTTGCTGGAAATTCCAAAAAGCTGAATATTTAATACAGCGTGCATCGTTAAGTATACGATATGGCTGAAACTTTGGGGCGAAGGGTAGATTTACATTTTAGCATGTAACAAAATTTATTATGGTTGTATTTTTCTTCACGACAAAGTCAGGCCCAAGTAATTACAAATGTGGGTATGCAGATTTTCTTTTAACTGAACTTTGATTAAATAATTTTGTTACACTATCGTTTTATGGAGACTGCTTCTTTTAGTCTGTTTTTTGATGTGATGAGGTGCCCCCGAAGGTACGGTACTAATTTCTTTGAATGTCATATCATATTATATATTTTATAAATTCTTTTCTTCTATTTTAATGGACTTAAATTATGCGTGACGAGAATAATTTACGAGGGATTTTCTTCAATGTAATGTAATGTACTTATTTTGTATGAAAACGCTTACCGCCAACGAGATCAATTCATTGATAAGGGAAAATATAATTAGTCGGCAGTTTTTTTTAAAGAGATTAGATAATACTTTTGTGCCTAATTGTGAAAAAAGTCGTTGAGAGATTGAAGCAGGCGTATCAAGGTCATTTGAAATATGTAAATTCAACCATCAATTAAAACCTAGACGAGAATTAAGTGTTTTCCTTAGGTGGGCTACTAATGAGGACGTTGTGCGTTTACATTTACCTTGAAGGTATGACAGTTTCATTTTTAAACGAGAGCTGTCTTTATTTCTGAATTTAGAGTGTTACGAAATAAAATATAAGTTAAAGTATTAAAATATAAGTTATTAAAGTTCCTAAAATAAAGAATTTACTTAAATCTTCATAAACGATTTCTAAGAATTTTATTTCGGTAATATTCAACACACCGCAAGTTCAAAGTAAAAAGTTCTTCGTCGTTAATCATCACTAACTTGTTTGCATTTAATGAAGCAAAGTTTGTTTAAAAAAATTTTTTTCTGAAAAACAGGATTTAGCATGTGTGAGAATCCGGTTTCTTGCAACAGACTAGTTACGTATTTTATCAAACTTTCCGCGTTGTTACGTCATCTATGACGTTAGGGAAACTCAAATCGCCACGGTTCAAGGCTGGACGGAAATACAATACGAGAAGTAAATTGCGCATGCGTCCTAACAGTTGATAAATACAGGGAGCACCAGTTGCATCTCTTGGTTGGGCTATTATTTCTAAGTTGGCGTGAACGTAGGTAAGTAAAATTAATGTTTCTACTATTAATTTTCCAGTTCGTTGAATGAGAAATACAGTTTAGTGATAACTACTTCGGTAGTTACCTCAATTATGAAACATGTATTACATTTTCGGGAAAAACCCTTCTTTTTATTGAAATAACCTTTAAAATTCTACGAGGTCTTGTTATGTGAAGAAAAAATTTTGTTTTAATAAGTATAAGCCTAAAAACATAAGAAGTATAGATCTTTCACGAAGTGGTTAAAATATAAATTGATTATAGAAAACTGTGAAGTTTTGAATGCATCCTGTCCGTTTACCATAATTAAACGACCGCATAAAATTGTTATTTTTCTGACTGAATTACTTTATCACGGGCTTAATGCGTTTATTCAGATTTCAGGCTCTGCGCATATAAAATGGAATTTGAATTCATGAAACGCGATCCGTTTAAATCGTTAAATTTGATCCTAGTTTTTCGGTTTTTAAATCATTCGCTTCTCTGATAAACAAACGTTAATGTTTTAGACATAAAACATTGGTCAAGTAGTTAAGGTTAAACGTTTAGTGCCTTAATAACTTTCTAAAAAATTCATCTTTGAATAAAATATGGAATGTTTATTCTATGGTTATCAAATTGCTTTCGACTTTAAAATACGCGATAATAATAATTACTCATTTAATTACAGAGATAACGTAATGCGTTCTGTCATTATTTTGCTGTTGTTTGCTGTGAGTTTTGCTGATGATGCACCGAATCAATTAGAGATTTCAAAGGCTGCTGCGGCAAACAGAAAATTTTCCTTGGACCTTCTGAAGAAACTCAGCGACGGCCAAAAGAATGTCTTTTTCTCGCCCTACAGCATTTCTGCTGCTTTAGCAATGACGTCTTTGGGAGCCGCTGGCAATACTTTGAAAGAAATTGACGACACGTTTCATTTTAATTCTGTCAACAGTGCAAATGACCCCAAAGCTATTCATAAAGTATACAAGGTGAGTTTTTAGGATTCAAGGATTTTTTTTTTACAAAGGTTAGAGCAATGACCATAAATCCACGACACCAAAGGGTTGTCTGTCAGTAAAGTAATCTGGGTTGCAATCTAGATTTTTGGGAAATTGTGAGGAGGAAGTCCAAAGAATTAAAAACAGGAAAACTGACAAACTATTGTGAATGTTTGCAGGAAAGTTGAGTGACATTTATATATATATATATATATATATATTATATATATATATATAAAATATTGGACTTTGATGGATTGTACTCTCAATTTAAAAGGGGATGAGTTTAAACTGATACAAATTGATAATTCAGGAAACTGTTGCATCATGTACATCTGTGACCTAATTATTGATATTTTTCACGGGAAAAGTGAACTTGATCCAATCACAAATGGAAGAAAAATTTCAAAATTAATTCTAATTTATAAACTAGCTATGGATAATGAATTGATAGGTATGTTGAAGTGCAAAAGAAAAAATTTTAGAAAATGAACATCCTTTCAGTTATGATGGAATTCAAAAATTGGGATTATGAAAGGGAACAGGTTGACCTTGGACAATATAAGATGATAGGTTACGGTATAATTTGGTTCTACTAGAATGTAGATGGAATTACAGGATATATTTTTTTGAAAGAACCAATTCAAAGAAGGAAACGGGTTATAAATATTGCTTGTGCTGCGTTTTAATACGGTAATGCCTTTTTTCATTAATGTTGGGTTTATACAGTGTTTCTCTGTTACATACGATTCAGGGTTTTTCTGCGGTTTCACTGCATTTCTTTTTGTTTCTGCGACTTATTTGTATAATGTAATTTTGTTATTTGTTTTCTAATCAACTTTTTCTCCAGCTTTTCTTACAGTTTGACGAAGTTTTTTTTATTCCATTAGTTTCATGTAGTTTGCGCAAAAATACTGCAGTTTTTTTACCGCTAGGCAGTCAAATTGATATACTAGTGAAATAACGGCATTTTCGAAAAAAAAAATCCCATTTACTATACACTACAAAAAAAATTTTCCACAATTAATCCGCTATTATCTTTGTTTCATATAAAGTTTTCGATTTCTTTTGATAATAATTAAACTATTTCTTATTTATTCAGGAATTGATTGAAGAGTACAACAAACCGAATGATAACTACAGTTTAAGCACGGCAAATCGTCTGTTTGGTGCTAAAAATTTTGGTATGAACAAAATTAAATATATAAAATATATATACAGTATTAATTTAAAAAAGAATATTCAATTTAATTTTTTTTTAAATATTTCAATAGAAATTAAACCTACGTTCCAAAATGAGACTGAGTATTATTACCACGCTGAACTTCAACAATTGAATTTCGATGGTACTGCAGAAGCAATAATTAATAAATGGGTGGAAGATCAAACCCATGACAAAATTAAAGATCTTTTCAAGGCTGGATCTTTGACACCTGGTATTAATCAAAAAGTTGTTGTATTTAACTTGCTAATATTTAAAATATTTTCTACTAGATACTGTTCTTGTTCTGGTCAATGCTATCTATTTTAAAGGAAATTGGAATACCCAGTTTAAGAAACAACTAACTAGAGATGAAGAATTCCACTCAATTGACAATACTGTTAGCACTGTAAAGATGATGAGTCTTAAGAGCCGCTTTAACTATCACCATGATAATGAGCTCAAAGTCAAAGTTTTGGAAATGCCATACGTAGGAAAAAGTCTTAGCATGTGAGTTTGTTTCAACATAAGTTGTTCTACTTCTCAGAAAACTTCAGATATCAGATTTTATAATTTTTCCAAACATTATGGAAAAAGTTAGATGTATGATTTCTGTTAGTTAAGTGGTTAACTTTTGAGTTTTACTATTGAAAAAATTTTAATTGTTATTTATTAATATGAGTATACTTTTGTTTGTTTTTTTTTTTCATTTTAGGGTCATTCTTTTACCTGACTCCGTTGATGGCTTGCCAAAACTCATCGACGCTCTTACTGCAGAGAAATTTGAAGGCTTGCTTGACAAACTGTCTGAAACCCAAGTAAGTGTTCTGATGATATACATTAGAGCTTAGAAATTAAAGTTTAATGCTTGAAAATGAAATAATGAAATTCTAATTAAATCATTTTTATTTTTACATTTTAAGGTGGATGTGAAGTTGCCCAAATTCAAACTTGAGACTGAATACTCTTTAAAAGACACACTAGCAGCATTGGGGATTCACGACTTGTTCAGCGACAGGTAGGAATTCATACTTTTTTATTGCACTTTACGCATGGTTGAATGTTAACATGGGTAAATGGTTAATATACACCTTTAGTATACGTATCTGCCAGAGATTGCTGTTGTTTCTGGTTTTTAATTCACACTGATCACAAAAAATAATCATACTTCTAATATTTATAACGCTAACAACCTTTCATATGCATTTAACGTGTGGTGGTGGAATGAAATTAAAATTAATTGCATACCGCAAGCACATTGTTTAACACTTAGTAAACCCTTGAAATTAAGGACTACATCTTTAAAGTTAGGTTTTCACATTTCGTGTTGGTTGTAAGGCTTATTTTTTTCGTGCGAGGATTGGTACTGAAACTGTGCTTTACTTTACGTATCGTCTTTTTGAAGGCTGTTTGACAGCACATTGTTATTACTTCTTCATGGTTATGGTCGATTTCCGTTCAATTGTGATTGTTTTTAAAGAATTTTCGGTTGGACTAGTTATTGTGTTGTTCATGCAAAGAAACGTAAATTTTGTGACTTGCATCAGTTGAAATCAATATGTGGCCTTATAGTTCTCAGCGCATTGGACCGAAATGTTGCAGTCTAAATGTTTTTGTAGGAGTAATTTATATTTGCTAATAATTCCATCTTGTTTACAATTTGATAACAACTTCTTATCAAAACAGTATTAATGTGCGGTGGTGGGTTTCATTTTGTAGTCTGCTGATTAATGCAAAACGCTTCGAATTTTGATAAAATAAGTTTTATTTAATGATTTATTAACAGTGATTTGAGTCGGTTGAGCAATTCTTCGGTGAGGATCTCAGAAGTTAAACACAAAGCGTTTGTAAATGTTGACGAAGAAGGTACAGAAGCTGCTGCTGCAACCGGTGTTGTAGTAGGTTTTGCACGTCCAGCGCCGCCTGTGTCAGTCCCAGAGTTTCATGTTAATCGCCCATTTAACTTTTTTATTGTAGAAACCGGTTCAAAGTTTATTTTGTTTTCTGGACTTGGAACAAAACTGTAATTTATCATGCAGTCGTATTCGGTATCAAAGCGAAATAAAAGATTAGGTTACAGCATTTATTTTTAAGAAGTTTTATAATTTTTATGATTTTGCTTAAAATTAGTCAGCAGAATTTTCATGACAACTTAGTTTACGTGTGAGTTTTTGGTTCGTGAGGGATGTCATATTTTTGGTGTAGATTTAACTTATTGATACTTATTGGACATCACATAAGTTTTGAAAAGCCAATAAGCTTCAACTTAATTGAGTAGATATAAGTTGTGTGGTGTCTATAGTTTTAGCCCTACATTGCAATTGAAACTTTAACTAGGGTCAGACTACAGCCATTGTTGAATAGAATGCAACACCCAATATATTTGTTTGAAGAAAATAATTGGACAGTTAGCCATTTTGCACGAATTAACTAAATAGATGCTTTAAGTTGAGAATTTGAAAATTGCTTGTTTCTTATTTAGCAGCACGTTTAACGTGTACTGATTTTTTGCGTTATTCTTATGGAAAAACTTTCGCAACTAAAAAACGCTAAAATGATTGTCTTACTTTTATTCATTAGTTTTGATACACTATTTTCTGTCTGGTACTGACCATAACTAAAATAAAATAAAATAAACTGCTAGAGTTGAGATGCATACTAGGCTTTAAGCGTTTGTACAAAAGAGTGAGGAAGATACTGAGGCAGCTGTTTCTGTCATGCATCCTCATGGGTATTAAAATAATGTACCTGTAATTTTGCCACCATCTCCAAAGACATTTTTTGTTGGCTGTCAATTTATTTTTAATGTTATGGCAACAGCAGATTTGTTTGGTGGAATTGCAGAAAAAATAGTTATTCCATTATTTTTTTCTAAATGCCAGGGAAAAGCTTGAAACACATTACACATAAAAATAATCATTCTAATAACTTGTGATCAGTTCCTTTTTAAATAGCATTTGTATGAAGAGATTTAACTAGCTACGGCTTAATTTGCTTCTGAAATAGATTTAGAATAGATCAGAAACTTTTGACTATATTGTAATTTTCGTAGTGATGCAAACCTGAGTTCTATAAGTGATTGGCCTACACGTGTGACTAAGGTGATACACAAAGCATTTGTAAACATTGATGAAGAGGGCACTGAAGCTGCAGCAGCAACTGGTGTAGTGATAGAAACGCGTCTTTCTATGCCTACACCCCCACCAACTTTCCACGTGAATCAACCGTTTTTGTTTTTCATTCGAGAAAGAGCGTCAAATATGAAGTTATTTATTGGTGCAATCAATAAAGTTTAAATACTTTTCGTAGCTTCAGTTAAAATATTATGCCAGGATTTCAGATTTGTAGGAACTACCGTAGCATATTCGAAAATATTGTCGCTTCTACTTACGTCTATAACTACACTATTCAGTATTTATTTGTGACTAGGCAATGATTTTGTAGCTTTGAAACCTGTAGCAATTGTAAAACTAATTTTCATAACTTTCATTTGTGAATGTCATATCACCTAAGTCAAAAACTTAAATTTTGAGACAATACCGCAGATTGTTGATTTCTTTTTGCAACAATGACTAGTCGTAATCAGAGTGGTCTAGTGTTTAGTCATACGGTACACTAGATTGGTCATATACAGAGCTATTTAATACATTAAACGTTCTAACATTTTTAGATAGTATAACAAGTTGTTATGTCATAACAATTCACATTTCCCCATTTTAGTTAGAGAATAGATAGAATGTATATTATTGATTCTTGTAGTGAATTGCCAGGAATTAGTGATCTTGATCTCCGAGTTTCTAAAATCCAACACAAGGCTTTTGTTGACGTAGATGAAGAAGGTACAGAAGCTGCGGCTGCTACAGGAGTTCAATTTGTTCCATATTCTTTGAGGATTCCTGAAGAGGAAGAATTTTTTGCAAATCATGCGTTTGTTTTTGCTATAGTAGACAATAATTATCAAAATGTTTTACTCTTTACTGGAACAGTGGAAGGAATTATGTAATTGCATTGTGCAATTTAATAAATTCAGAATTAGCAATAAAGTTCTCTACAGGCCATGCTTTCACATAACTGGGGAGAAGAGAAATTAATAATTCAGTTCTAAATTTTAAACAAATAAAAATGCAACTTATCCGGATTTTTGAAAATGGTTAAATAGTGTTTTCTGGTCAAAGAAGTGTCTTAATAAATATCAAAGCAGCGATAAAAAAGTGTTTTTTCTTTTAAGATATTCGAATTTTTTTTCGATGTGCGTTTTTTTTATGGGGCAACCCAATATACAACAGTTATGTTTGTTCGTGACGTCATGTTCTGTTTTATTTCCTAAAAAGTTCTATTTATAAGTAAGGCTTTCATAGTTATACAGCGGTGGAACGAGATAAACTTCTCTGGGTCTTCAGAAAAAATTCAGTGGAAAATTTCATAAACAAGATACAAGTTTTGATTCTATTTTTGAGTCGAAGAGCATAAATTTCTTTATTTTAATCACCATTGAGAAAGAAATTTTAGATAGAATTTTTAAAGTACAGATGCTTGGAAGAATTACTCGTAATAGAAAAACCTCTTAACTAATGTTAATAATCCTGATTGCTTCAATAACTCTCCAATCTCTGTTTAATAACATTTTTTTATTAACTGAAATGTGTTGTCGTAAACCTGTTACTTTTTTTCCTGTATTTATTTTAGTGATTTAAATGGAATAAGTGAAGTTCCCACTCTAGTCTCCAGAATCAAACACAAAGCTTTTGTGGATGTGGATGAAGAGGGCACTGAAGCAGCTGCCGCCACTGCTGTAGAATTTATACCTTTGTCGTTGTCATTCCCTCCTCCACCTCCTCCATCCGAGTTTTTTGTAGATCGTCCATTCTTGTTTACAATTATTGACAAGAGACACAATACTAATCTGTTCACTGGTTCAGTTGCTAAATTTAACGATTTTTAAATGATCAAATCTGTGTGCTTAGTAAGTGGTTGATTGCTTAAGCTTTTAGAAAGGTTGATGCTGGTGACGGATTTTTTCATCTAACTAATGCTCGTGGTTTAAATGAATGTTTGGGCTAAACCAAGTTAGGTTTATTTCTACTAATTATATAGGTCAATTTTATTTTTCTCACAGTGCTGACTTATCTGATATTAGTACTGTTGCAACCCGGGTGTCAGCAGTAGTTCATAAAGCTTATGTTGATATTGACGAGGAAGGTACAGAAGCGGCTGCTGCTACTGGAGTGATTATGGTTCCAGCATCTGCTCAATATCCACCGCCTCCGCCTCCGCCTGAATTTTTTGTAGAACACCCCGCCGTATTTGTACTTGTAGATGAAAACCACCTATCTTTGTTTGTTGGTGCTGTGAACAAATTGTAATTTTTAAATGCAAGTGGAATGAATTTGCTGTAATGGAAGCCGGTATTTTTTTAAAATTTTTATTGAAAAAGTAAATTGTTATGACTCATGCCTCATATACTCACCCTGTCGTTACGATGTTCCTTGTGACTGGGTATTGGCTTGTATTACCCTATTAATATCTATTTACTGAGATCTGAAAATTAAATACAATTTTACAAAATCGCATATCTTCATTTGTTAGAAATAACGTTACTGCAATATTTTGAAGCAGTTTTCTTTGCTCTTTTCGCACTTGAATTTTTATTTCCTAAATTATGCAGACAATAAGTAAGCAGGTAATATTATTTGCGTGTTATCAACTGCAATTTCACCTATGTTCTTGAGTTAGGGGTAAGAATATTTGTGCAAGAAAAGAAGTTTTTACCTTCAAGCACTAGTGTGAAAGTTCTGTAAGGTTACAATTGACTTTTTAAAACTCTTAGCTCTGATTTGATAAATATTGCTTCTAAATATCGCATCAGACGCATAAGACGTGTTTGTTCATGTGAATGGAGGAGGCGTAGACGCTGCTGCGCCTACATTTCCCGATATTCTCAATCCATCTCATGATAAAACAACCTAGAGACTTTTGTCATCAGTCATGAAATCTAACTTTGCAATTACAAATAAGCAGTCTAACTTGCTTTTCTCGGGCGTAATAAAGGCGATTAAAAATTATACGTACTGATGCTATTTCACAGAAATGTTATTTGTGCTTTTAACTAAGAAATACCACATTCTTTGACGCATTAGTTTGTATTTTCTCGCAGCAGTAATTTGCCATTAGTTTATTGCAACTTTGAAATCATAGTTCAATAAGCTGTTGTAGATATTTTTAATTTATTTCTAAGCACTCCTACGGAGTAGTTGCAGGATAACACAGGGGTACAATTACAACAGCGGTTAGTATGTACCTATACAGATAGCTTTTATTAATAAAGATGGTGGTCGAAGCATGTATGCTACTGAAGTATTCTTCCAGAATCTGTTATACATCCTCTCCTGCCGGCTTATTCAATTTAAGTTAACTATCGGTGTTGTGCACAAATTGTTATGGGGTGTACCCTTTTAGAACGAAATGCTGCCACTGGATGTGGAGCGCCACCGGGTGCAATAATGCATTAAAATGAATTATAAATTGGTATTCACATGAAATATTTTTACAGTAGTAACTTATGCCTACAAAGAGTTTTAAAAATATTTTGAGTTGGTTTAGTATTAATTTATAATAAATTAATTAACCATAAACTAACCAAAGTATTGTTTTAATCTATGTAGGGTTTCGTTAGGAGTTAAAAATTTTATTTAGTGATGTTTTAAACCTTCTTTGAGCTATTTTTTCGTGTGCCCATTACTATTAAAAAAATTTTGTCTTATGTTATTTTTTGGCAATTTCGCTTTGCCCAAAAAAAAAAAAAAAAAAAAAAAGATTCTATTGTTACAGTCGATTTAAATAAAAACCGAGAAGTGTAAAAAGACATTGCTGACAATCGTCTGTCGGTAGAAGTATTATAAATATACCTTTAAATTCACTTGCATGTCTATTGGTTGCGGTGATAAAATATCTAAGCGAATGGTAAAAGTTTTTTTTTGGATCATGCACATGGTTATTTTTAATAGTTTTAGAAACATTTCATTTTTTTTAAATTTTAGGGCTGATTTGTTAAACATTGCTTCGTCTAAATATCGCATGAAGGTAACGACTATAATGCATAAAGCGTATGTACTGGTGGATGAGGAAGGCTCTGAAGCAGCTGCGGCATCAGGCATTGCAATAGTTGCAAAAATGGCAGTTTCACCTATAAATAATATTGAGTTTTTTGTCACTCATGCTTTTTATTTTGCAATCATAGAAAAACAATCTAAACAGATTCTTTTCTCGGGCGCAATGAATTCTTTTCAAAATTAAATAAACAGTGCAAAAAAATTTGGACATGATAGTGGACATTTTCTGAAGGTGTGCGTGTAATGTTTTGTCATTAGAATCAGAGAACATTTAATAGGGTGATACCGTGTGAGTTTAAATTGTACCGTACGTCTTCTCTTTCAAACGAGAAATGAAGTCGACTATTTTTTCGCTCTTGCAAGCTTTATTCTTTTTTTCTTTTTCTTCTTCTTCTTCTTTTTGTTTTTACTTTTTTACTGTGAAATTTTAGCCTTTCTAATTTAAAATCGACTTCATTCAATTCTTTAAGCTTAAGGGAAGTATTAAAGTTTTTAAATTTAGCCATTTTTATTTACATATAAAGTTCAGTATATTATTTAATATTAGTAGTGTTCTTTAGGCGATTGAAAAAACAATCTTTGGTATTTTCTTCTCGTTTTCCAAATCTACTTAATCGTAATAATATGTGGATATTTAACTATCGTTATCCAGTTGATTAATACCGTTATTGTTGAGGGATTGGAAATGTAGCTAGTATTGTGGTACAATCCTGACATAAAACTGCGATATGGATTAAGAATGCCTTTCAATATATCATTAGTGTTGCTTACAACATCTGAACAGAAACAGTTACAGGAACAATAAAATAGTGGTCTGTTTATTTTCCGTAATTAACGCCACCACAGAAACAATTCTTTGTTAAAAAGGATTGTCTTTTGAAAGTTTGAATAACAATTAATTTGTATGGTAAAATTTATTTTTTATATGAATTTGAAAGAATTTTTGTGTTGAATTGAAAACTGTGCTCTACTAGTTCGAATTGTTTCTGATAAGTCACGTATAATAAGAAATAGTGTATTTCATTATAAAATCAGCATTCAGGAGATCTGCACAGGCACTTTTAACACACACCAGAATATTCGTTAAAAATTATTATAAATATATTTGTCTCTCCTAGTTCAAAATTTTCAGTCAATAATTAGGGTGTTAGCGCAACATGACTTGTTCAAGTTACCTTATACCGTACAACAGGGTGAATCGGCGAATTCTTGCGATGATAATCTAAGACGCTAAAAGACTAACATTACATGGAGTTGCAGAAAGTGGATACAAACATTGTTATACTCAGCAAAATTTTGGCCACATTCACCCTTCGGGAACCGATTTACCCCATTTTACGGTACACACTTGCAAGCTATGCAGAAACCAAATTGTTCATCGGTCTAATTAGGGAACTGAATATCTCAAATAGATGTCCATGTGTTTTGAGACAAGTTCATGTAGCGCTAACTTCCTACTGACTCATTAATTTTGTTGAATCAGTTATTGAATAAAAATAAAATTTAATTCTTGAATGCTTCTATACTCGCTTGTTCATTAACACTAGCACTTGTTTGTATGTTCTAAGACTGCATGGCTGACTGCACTAGGCAGTTATCACTATTTGACTTATAAAACTTATAGAACTTATCCTAAATTAAGACGATTAACTTCTTGATAACTTAGTAGTCAGGCTCTTGGCCTCTGATTATTGAGCCTTGGATATGAAGAAAATATGTTATGGCACTATCTCGTTCCGTGATATACCACACCTTTTATTGTGATGTGTAGCAGAAATTTTATGCTTTGTGATGGTAGGGATTTTCTCTGGTTTCCTCTAACGCCTTCTCTTAGATTTTATCTGAGGGATTAATCATTGTCGCCATGCTTTCTCTCTGCCTGCCCCTGACAGCAAAAGCTATTGGCAAACATATCGTCAGTGTCGGATAAGTTCCATAGGTTAAGTTGCACTCTTAAGTTCTAATCGTTTAACTTACCTTAATTAACTTCTTGAGTAGCGCAAATTTAACAAACTTGAGCAATAAACGCATTCGAGTTTCCGAAGTTAAACATAAGGCTTTTGTGAAAGTAGACGAGGAAGGAACTGAAGCTGCTGCTGCTACAGGCGTAGGGGTAGTTGCTTTGTCATTGCCATCATACGTTAACTTTCATGTAAATCGCCCGTTTTTCTTTGCTATTAACAACAATAATTTCACTTTGTTTTCTGGAATTGTTAACCATGTCTAATCATTTGTATTAACAGTGTGTTTTAACAATAAATCAATTATGTAAATATTTTTGTTGTCGTTTTGTCAACTAGGATTTGCTATTAACCACGGAATTTCTTCAGCCTTGTTTGTACTGATAAAATAGCTGGGGTATTTTTTATTTTAGCTATTATAAAACTTACGAGTAATACGACTCTGATTGTCAGGGCAAATCTTAAAAAACTATGCAAGTTCCCGATAAAACTTACAAAAGGAATACACAAAGCATTCGTCCAAGTCAATGAGAAAGGTACGGTAGCAGCTGCAGCAACTGCAGTTGTTGCTAAAGCAAGATCTTTATCTGAAGATGAGTTTGATGCAATAAAGTTCGTTGTCAAGCGACCCGTGGTTATCGTTATAAAGAAGAGAATTAAAAGGAGGAATTTTTTACTTTTCACTGGTATTTTAAAAAAATTATGAAATTGTTGACAATAATTATAGTTGTACTCAACAAGCAAATTTAGCAAAAATAAATGTGATTTAATGATGACTGAACATTTTACCACCACAGCTTTGCTCTAAATTGATATTACTAATACCATGAGTTTGTATTACCTTATTCAACATCATCTATTGGGTTAGGTGTAACTTGACAGAAATTTCTGAAGCGATCGAAGCTGTTTCAGAAGTGGCACACAAAGCTTTTGTTGAAGTTGACGAAGAAGGATCTGAGGCAGCTGCTGCCACAGGCGTCGTTACTTTTACTCGAATGGGTGGTGTTAGTAATAATGATAAATACTTTCATGCTAAACACCCCTTTTTATTCTCAATACGTGATACTGATACAATTTACAATGTTGATCTTTTCACTGGCACTTTAAGTAAAATGTAGATTACAAAACTTTTCAATGCTCTTTTAAAGAAAAAGATATTCCTTGTAGTATTCAGTTTTTCGCTTGTCGGATTGATATTTTAACATATTTGGCGAAATAAAAGTAAAATTTCATTAACGTCCAAAAGCTGAAGAAATTCCATCACCAATTTGCTCGGGGCTTTATATTTTTTTTGTTGGATATTATCTATTGAATCTTAAGTTTTCCGTTAAAAATTCGACAGGAACAGCGACTTGACTGGCATATCCAAAACGATGCTTGTTAGTGCAATTCGTCATACAAGTACGTTAGAAATGTCCGAAGAGGGCACAGAAGCATTTGCACTTACTGACATTATCAACTTCAGAGTTTTATTTAGTCGACTTATTCCGTTTCATGTGAAACATCCATTTCTATTGACGATAATACATGATGCAACAGACATGATGTTGTTTTTGGGTCAGGTGAATTCCAAATTCACGAATTGAATAATGGTGAAGGCAACTAAATCAGATAATGATGACTATCGTATAGTTGTTATAATACGTTTCTGAGTTATAATTTCGGTCAACAACTGCATGCTTTGCTTGAATCTCTTAACCTTATGTATCCTATTGTCAATTTTCTTTTGTTTTGCGGTACCATCCAAGTGCTGCTGTCGAGTAAGACACATGTGAATATCTTGCCATACATATCGTGTATGAACATTGTAAATGTATACAATATAGTCTCCTATAAAATTATTTTTTCATGTTTGTTTGTAAAAAAAAAAAATCTCGAAAACAGCGTATTACTGTTAAAACTGCTTTTCAATGTTATTTGTTTCTGTTACACAGTTTAAGAAATTATATTTTGCTGCAATAGAATCTTTATTTACAAAAATGTGCCTAGACACTAGTCAAATAGTTAATAAAGTTATTAAAAAAGTTTAGCTGTAAATAGAAAACATTATGCGTTAATTCAACTTCATTATGTCGTTATAATGCCAATTGTTTTACCACCACAATTTTGCTTGCAGAGCTTATCGTTCTTTACTAATATCAGTATTCGTTTTTCTCTTATTAAAACAGTTTACTTGGGTTAGGTGGTGCGATGTTTCACCATTATTCGATGCGGTCAATGTAAGTGCTTCTGAGGTAATGCACAAGATTTTAATTGATGTGGATGAAACGGGAAGTGAGGGATCAGCTACGACAGGAATAGTTATTCATTTTCGCAGCAATAATCAGGGTAGTCTAGCTGAACTGTGTAACATATTTCACGTTCATCGTTCATTTTTATTTGCAATTCGAGACTTACGTTATGGTGTAGATCTTTTTCTGGGAAGCGTAAACTCGATCTAAGGGATAAGTTGAATATATTCATTCATTTTCATGTACATGTAAATCGATAATACTCCATGGTTAAATGGATTGTTGGAAGATGAGTAATCTTTGACGAAAAAATAAATTCCATCACCAACTCTTTTTGGGGCTTATGACGCTTTTTCTTCATTGGATCATTTACGTAGTAGATAATTCTTTTTAATATTATATATATGGTGCAAAGAATTACAATCTGACAGGAAATCCGACCTGACATCCATAGCTGCGAAGATATATCTTAATGACATTCATCACAAGTCTGTAATTGATGTGACGGAAGACGGAACTGAAGCTTTCTCCGTTACTCAAATAATTACAACTAGGACAATTAATAGAAAGGCAGAATTTCATGTTGATTATCCGTTTGCGTTAGTTATTCAGCACAAACGTCAAAAACAAATTTTGTTTTGGGGATCTGTAAACGTTTTGCAAGAAACGTTCCAAGAAGATAACTAAATAAAAAAAATTTAGTGTTAGTTAAACTTTTGTTGCAATATTCATTTCTGGGAGTAACATTATTAGGTCGTTGAGATGGGCCCGAAGAATGGGAAATAGAAAAAAAATTGTTCCTATAACAATGCAAAAAGTTTAAGATTGTACAGTTCTAATAGCTTCTGCATAGCTTACAACGTAATCAGTTAAAGCTCCTAATAAGCAAGAATATATTAAATTTATTAAACTTCTAAGTTCGGAATACTCTTTTTCTCTTCTAAAATAGTTTTATATGCGGGTTTAGGTAAAGCATTGGCGATTCGTCGCTAAAACAATTATTTTCCTTTTCATTAAAAACTTTGCCAGAGCTAATTTCGCAGAACTAAGTGAGGTTCCAACCAAGATAAGCAAAGTAATTCATAAGGCTTTCATCACAAGTGACGAAGAAGGAACCGAAGCTGCTGCCTCTACGGGAGTTGTAAGTGTGGTTCGTATGGCAATTAGACAAAATTATCACACTTTTTACGTGAAATGGCCATCTGTTATTATATTAAGAAGCAGAGATACAAATGTTGTCCTTTTTTGTGGAGCTCTAAATCAAATTAATTAAAAAGTGTGCTTTAGCTTTTTAGGAGAGTAATCAACATGGTGGGTGAGTTTTTACTGTGTTTTTGTACGTACAGTAATTTAAAATAAAGAGAAAATAATAACTAATGCGAACTAAGCTTAATCAGAAAACGAATAGGTTGCAGTTGAAAGGTGAAAAGGCTTTGCATAATTCTATGCACCAACGTACTAGCACAAGAAATTTAACAGGTGTTGTATGGTACTTTCACATTGGTGATGGTTTAAGTTTTGAAATAGCAAAAAGCCATATTGAATTTTAATTTTTAGGAAAGCCAATTTATCAGGGATCAACAACACTGACATTTATGTTTCTAAAGTCATCCACAAAGCGTTCGTTGTGGTAAGTGAAGAGGGGACAGAAGCTGCTGCAACTACTGGTGTTGCTGTAAATACTAAATCTTTGCCAAAAAGAGGGGTTGAAGTTCATGCAGATCACCCATTCTACTTTGCTATTAATTATAAAAGAAGTTCAAAGTTAGTGCTTTTCAACGGCATAGTAATGAACCCTTGACAACAAGTTACATTGCATCAAAGAATGTAATAATCAAGGATATATTCCAGTCAAAACACTGCCATTGCTGATTTATTATGTAGCCATTCTCACGGTAAATAAAGTATTAAAAGTTTACCATTAAGGATTTAGTTAAAGTAGTTTAAGGGGTCTTTGGTGTCTTAAGGAACTGAGAGTAAGTTGAATTGTTTGCAACTTGAATGAAAGCTATGTGAATTTGTTTATGCTTGAGTCTCTCTCTTATTTTCCGATTTCCAATTAATTAACATTCTTGCAGATGTACTGTACTAAACGATTAATTTGTTTTTTACAATGTTGAAGGGCCAATTTATCACAAGCGTTTGTAGAAGACGAAATGCGTATTTCTGCTGTTGTGCACAAAGCAAAAATTCGGATTGACGAAAAAGGAACTGAAGCAGCTGCAGCATCAGCTGCTGTAGCTTCTTACAGATCACTTCCTCTTAGACCTCTTGAAGAAGAATTTCAAGCAAATAAACCTTTCACCTTTATTATCTGTGAACGTGAATCCAAAGTGATTTTGTTCATGGGAACTTATAAAGGCCGTCGTGGGGCAAATCGTAGAAATAATAGTATATCTCAGTGATATGTTGCGAAATTATTGAAATTTTGATATTTAATTTTATGTTACACGACGTTTTAGAACATTTGATAACAGTTTTAACATTTTATTCACAGTGCTGTAAGGATGAATGAGTTCTCCTTTTATAACCAGTCATTATTTGCACTGAATTTGAGAACATATTTTTATGTGATATTTTGTACAGATATTTACTTGTCATGTATTTTCTTATCGTTTTATGGATAAAGACAACAAAATCCTTTATATTAGAAATTTTTTTGATAACATAGTTTCTAGAGGGAGGGGTTCAAACCGTTTCCAGCATGCAATGATAAGGCCTATCATCACAATGGATCTTTGCGGTATAGACGCCATTTTCAAGCAACAACACTACGTCATGTGCCCACCGGCTATCCTTACAATTAAGGCAAGTAGATTTACCTTACACTACTTAATGTGTTTTAGGTAAAGTTGTTTAGACCTTTAGTTGAGGTTTTAGTGAATTACCAACAAAGTACAGCACACAAAATAATCTGAAGGTAAATGGGAAACAGTAAATTGGTAAACAATAATTCCATGTTAAAAACTGCAATGAAGCCTGGGGTGGTATGCATAAAGATTGACCTAAGTACTTTTAAGTCTTGAATCATATTTTAGGAAATATTCGATTGAAATTTACATAGAATAACTTTTAAAACATCAGAACCATACAATATGGCCTTTGTATTTATTTATTTATTTATTTCTTTCTATGTTTTTTTTATTTAATATTTAACAATCAGGTAGGACGTTTTTATGATATCAGATCAATAGTTGATTTACAATCCAAAGCTAAAGCTTCTACTGCTATAGCTACTACTGCTGTTTACAGCAGTAGCTAGCACGCCGCTAGTTTCTAACTTGAAATAGCAAGGAATAACCTGCCGTACTCCTTAAAATTTATTAACTCAGCAACAATACAGTAATAATTACATTTGTAACAACAAACAAATAACAATAACAGT
>JAQGAS010001079.1:0-26195 GCA_034686365.1 Pachymerium ferrugineum | reverse complement strand
GTACGCCACGAAATTTGTAACATTATTAATCACTTATCCATTCATGAGTATTACCAAAAAAGAAATATCTTTATATACTGAAGAGCCCGTTAAAGGCCACTACAACTATAACGTAATTGACATCAGGTAGATTACAATTTTCACCGGAGTATAAATGTTCCTAAAAGGTTGTTCTTTTCCGTTGGTACTCTATGACTATATGCTCTTCTCTTATTATCTTATCTTGTTAAGTACATTATTACCTAATTTAAACGGATGGATTATTTCATTGTCTGGTCCTGAAAAGTGTTTTAATGATTACTCATACATTTAACCTTTTTTATTTTCAGTTAAAATTGAGGCTACATTGGTTCTAACCCTACATCTTTCAACATACAAACTTCCCTTTTTACTTTATAAGAGCGATCTAACAGTAACAAACTGTCACGATCATGTAAATAAAACATTATACACCCAATAATGAGAGTGCAAATAATTATAAGACACTGACTCGTTTTAAGCATAATTCTATTGCGCAGGCTTGCTATTAGAAGCATATTTCTTAATAGTTTTAAATCTGTTTAAATGGAGTTTTTTTCTTAACAAAATTATTGTTTATCTAATGTTGTTTCCCACGACTTCGCAGGAAAAAATATGTTAATCTCAATATCAAAAATCTGCTCACTTTATTCGGTTTGTTTTTCAGTAACCATGGAACTTGCTTCACGCTCCTTACCATCGTTAACTTCACTTACAGTATTAAGTGATTCACCACCAACTACACCTCCACCACCACCTCCAGTACCTGCTTTCAAAAAGAAATCAACTAAATCATCACCACCACCACCGCCGCCACCTCCGAGGATTACAGTTGACAATTTTACAGATCAGAAGGACCCCTTTGACTTTGAATTGAGTACAGACGATGAGTTTGAAGAGGTATGAAAATTTAGAATTCTCTTCTGTGTGCAATTTGTAAAAATGTCTCAGTCGTAGATTGTTAATGTTGATTAATATTGTTATAACATCGCAATCATTCCTCGGCGTAAAATTGGCCTTGCTCATTCAAGTTCGTGGTAATACTTCCGCCATATGTTTTAATATTGCAGCCACTCCCTATGCACCAATGCATCCATCCTCAGTACCCCCTCCCCAGAAGTTTGTTTGTGCTTAAGTCTTAAGCATTGTTGACATATATACAAAGTTAACCGGAAGTTATGATCAGAAAGAGATGCTTATAATTTCAAAATAACCAATGATCAAAAAGTCCAATTTTTGTATTTGGGTCACCGCTGTTTAATGTTTGAATGTATTAGGTGGAAAAACATATTTCGCAAAATGAATGCATTAATTGATTTATAATTGGTATTAAGCATTAAATATTTTATAGTTTTCATCGAAAACTTTTCAACTGCCATAATATAAGAATAACTTCCGGTTTTTTAAAAATTATATTCCATTTCAAGTTTAGTTAATACTGAGGTATATTAAGATTTTCCTTTTACTACAGATTTAATTTCCTGCATAGAATTGGGTGGAAAATATTTTTGACCCAGAAATTTCTTGTTGAAAGATTTCTCTCTTAAATGGACTTCTTAATTTTTAAAAGATGAAATTAGGTCAATCAATACAACACTTAAAGTTTTTACCAAAAAACAAAACACAGTAATACTCAAAAAGTGGCACTGATAACACTAGACACATTCCCAAAGGAATCAACGCCAACTCATCATCATTAGAAAGACAAGTTATGTCACCTTTCAAAATATTTCTCAAAAAGGTGAGAGCTGTTTAATTTTTTATGAAAAATACGAACATTCACAAAATATGTATATTCATGTACGCATGTAGATGTCAATATGGTTAATTGTTTGATTGTAAGTGTAAAATTGAGACTGCGTATGAGGATACAGTTTGAGTTTAAGTCAGGAAATGAATTTGTGTTTAATAAAACTATTGCACATAGACATTCATCAAAAATGACTAATGTCTAATATAAGAAAGTAGTTCCAATTTTGCAAAACAAATTGTTTCGAAAGCTTCCTCATGCACAACAATAGTGATCGAGCTATTGTGAATAACCATTTGTCATCGTGAACATCTGTAGATTCAACATGCGATTAAGCGCTTCCAAACTTATTTCAACTGTATTTGAACTTCCAAACCTAATTTCGAATTCGCTAATTAATAGAAATTTAATGACGCACCAACATGAGGTTGAAATTTCGCGCCCTCACCGCTCAGCGTCCATTTTGGTAAGGAATGAATGACCTTCGTATAGTCGTCATGTGATAAAAGTGAAAACATGTAGGCGGATCGTGTTCAGGGAAATATTGGTCGTTGCTGTCAAACGACGTATTTATTTTCAAATTGATTTTCTTTTAAGTTAGCAAGTACTTATGTTTAGTTGAAAGAATGGATGGATATTATTTTGTTAAAGTTGGATTCAAGGTAAACACCATTTTTTGTTTCAAGGCTATGTCATGTTTTGTTGTTTTACGGTTGAAAGCATGGTATACAATCTTTATTAATTTTAAAAAACTTTTTTTATTTATGCAATTTTAATTCAAATAATGAAGAAAATTTTGATTCAGGGATTGAATTTAAAATATTTTAGAAGTCAGATTAAAAATATAAGATTGTTGCGGATGAATACATTATCCTATGTTCCTATAATGAGGGCATCGTTGATAAAACAATATCCCACTAATTGACAGGTGGAAAGTTTGGATTTTATTTTGTCGGTCTGAACAATGCTCAAGTTTTGTTATTTTTACCTCACTTTAATAATAATATTTTTATTTAAAAATTTTTACAAATAAATTCTATCAATTATTCTATTCTAACTGAAATCCTATTCTTATTTGCAAACCGTGTAATTTTATGGCAACTTAAAAATTACTTATGTAAATTCAACAAATCTTAGAATAAATTTATGCTTTCCTGATGCCAAAAAGAAAGAAACTCGTGGCAAGCAAAACTACAATTAAACCAATGATTATTCACGTGATGAGTTATGGCCGCTATTATGAATTCACGGTCATGGTTTACGCGCGCAGATGTTTTAAAAATGAAACAAAAGGGGAAAAAGTTTATATGATTCATCTGATGATTTTTCAATTGAAATATATAATATGCTTCTTTTACAGAGTTCTGGCAGTCGTCCTTTTGAAGTTAATAACGGTGTAGATTCTCCCCATGATTACCGCTATGAAGACTTGAAAGATCAGTTGATGTCAGTTGTTTTGGAAAATGAAAAATTGGGTGCGCACAGAATTAAAAATCTCTTAGGAATATTTGTTTGAAACTCATTGCATTATATTTCCAGCTGCTGAATTAGAAAACGTGAAATGTCGTGACGTGAAAGTGTTGTCAAATAAATTGAAAGCGGAACAGGAAAAAAATAGAACATTGGTCCAACAACTGGAATCCAAACCCGCGTGAGTAATAGATATATTCTTTTTTTCTCCAATTAAAAAAAAGGGGGAAAAGGTTAGTGAATACTGTCACAAACAAAAATAATATTCGGAAGAGATAAATGCTAGACAACATAAACATCAAGTGAATTTTATTAAACTTTTAGATTTTTTTTAAATTTAAATATATTGAAATCGAGGGTTGGTTAGTCATTTTTTCTAGTTTTTTAAAATAAATAATAATTCGAAATAAATAATGCACTTCAAAATTGTGTTTTAATAGCAATAGTACATTATTGTGTTGCACTGTTATTGATTCAAAAAAATTTTTTAAAATAGCCAAGAACTGATAAGTCATTCGAGAAGGCTATTAAACTTTTTCCTATTTTTTGCGTTCAAAGTTCAAATTTGTTGGTTGGTTTTTCGTCCCTTTCATTATAAATATACTAACATTGCGTGCTAATAACTTAAAATAGGATAATGTAATACAATCTCAGTTTTGTCTCTATTATCTAAGATTACTAGCGATAATTTTTCTTAAAGTTTGGCTGCTAGATTAAAGTTCTGGCTAGTTGACAAAGTGGGTCATACTTTCGCCAAAAAACTGCAGTAAGCCAAAAAAAACAAAAAAAATTACTGCAACATTGAATTTTTTAAAATCATTACTAATATTTAACTGCATCTAATAGAAAGTGTACAAAAATAGCAATTTAAAATTCAATTTTATCAGGATGATATGTTGAGCTTATCGTGAAGTTGGCCTTCCAGAAAAGGGCTGAAGGCGCCTGGTGGAAAGATTAATTCGTAGACACAATGCAGAAAAGTCCCACAGAAAATGTTGGGCAATTCAATACATTAGAGCTGCTCAGCTGCGACATCGATATGCGTTAACGCTGTTGCTAATCTTCTGCGACAAATGTTAAAAAACAATAACAACGATAAGGCATATCACTATCGTAGCGGTTGCACCACCTCTCAAATACTGGATCGTGTTTACAGTTGGTGTCAAGGTAAAGTTTCTGCCGAACTTGCACAGAATTCAGCAATTTTTTGACTAATATTATCTGCAGGATTCTGCAGGATTTTGGACTTTCAGCTGGAGAAATGAGAAATCGGATCATTTCGTGGTCCAAAGGAGTTTTTAAAAGACAACGGGACATTTTTCTTAAAAGGCAACGTCTGGTCACTACTAAATCTAAACATGCTAACTTGCATGCGCAAGCACTTCAAACTAAAGTAAAAATAAATAGCGAATGATAATGAGTAGCAATTTTTGGGTTACACTATTAACTTAAGTTACTCATAGCAATTCAATTAAAAAGTAATCAGAATATTGGTATAGCGCTACAGCTAAGGCTTATATTTTATTGATTTATGTTACTAAAAAAGGGAAAATTTATTACATTAAACGTGCATTGTGACAACCTAAATGAAGACTAAACCTGATTTCTAATTCTAATGTTTATGTTGTAGTTGAAACTTAAGAGTTGATGCAATCATCAAAAATAATACAATGCGCTTGTCAATGTTGTTAATAAATCATTTCACGATTTTCAGGGTCCCTCGTCGTCGTAAAATTGCACAATCTCGAGAAGAGATTTTATTCAAAAGTAGATCAATGGTTAATTTATCTGAAGATATCGCGGAAATTCCCGTGTCTTCAGCAATGAGCGATGAAGCTTTAGAAGCTACTGCAGAGGAGCCTTTACTTCATAACCAACAACAAATTAACGGTAATCATGCAAAAACATTACTGTTTATAACATAAAATTTCATATGTACTGTATATCCCAAACTGTAGACGCCAAATCAGTTGTAAAGTATTTGTTACAAGACTTTTATTCAATGCCGCGCGAATTGCGTATACGTGATTTTTAAGCAGATCTTATCATTTTTAATTATTGATTTTTATCTTGCAGGTTTTTCTCATCGAGGCCGTTTTTCCGGACGGTTAAAGGAATGGCTATCAAAAAAATATGACGAGTTAGTTCATGACTTTTCAGTAGTTAACACCTTACCTGAGTTTCCTGACCTTGAAGGAGAACCACTTAATCCATTTAAGTAAGTCAGGCGACTTTATCTCGCGTAAACTAAACGATTTTACTTACACCTCTTTTTCTAATAGGTTAAAAAATAATTTACTTCGTTTTGGTGAGTTCGACTTTCTTTTTCTTTAAGTTGAATATATTTTGAGTACTTTCGTCCTTGTAGGAAATTTTATGGATCCATCTGTAGAAGTTCTTATAGAAGTTATAAAAATTACTAGATGGGAAAATCCTCCTGTATCTTTGCTTGTTTTCATTGTAGGTTTATTGCAGTTTGAATAAGTAAAAAGTTAAATAACTGACTTGCTTTTATATTTTCTAGATGTATATGACTATTGTTTATAAAGATTGGCTTCTCACAGTCATTTTTCTAACTCTCCTTTCGCTTATGTTCTTCACTTATTTGCGACATAAGTGAGTGTTTTATTTAATTCAATTGTTTATATATTAAATTCTTTTAATTTCAGAGGTTGGTCCTTTGGAAGTGAAGTTGAAACGATTGGTACACCTTCTAGTTCGGTAAGGGAAATTTATTATTAAGTTGATTGAAATATCTGTTTACACGGTGAAGCTAAGGACTTCACTTCTTTTCTGATAATTATGACCTAGAAAGCAGACACATGTATTTTATCAGTTTATATATAAACTGATAAAATTAAAGGCACTTGATATAGATAGGAGGCACAAGCCATCGTACCGTATATATCTACAATCACAGATATTAAAACGTGCCAAAATGTAAAACCAAGAGTTGCTTAAAAGAGACCAATGCAACAGCTTCTGACAGGAAACTGAAATCTGTATGAAGAAATTGAAACCAATTTGTGTTTTTCAGGAATTTGAGAGAGATCTGGGTGTCAAAGATCAAATTTCAGTCATTATGATAGTAGGACGCAAATCGCAAAACCTTACTGGAAATAGTGCGGATCAACTTGAAAAGATTAGAAAGTTAGTATCATAATCTAATTATAATTGCGCTATAGTAATTTTTTGTAAACATTAGTTTACTCCTATGGCGAGAACCAGAGTTAACAAAACCTGTTGTCATGCTTATTGGGGTAGCTTTTGTATCATCACTTTTATTTTCTCCATACTTTTTGGTGAAGACTGCTCGTAAGATTTTCTACAAAATCTTAGACTGCGAAAATTAATCTTTGTATTCAACAGTTTTGGCAGCTGGAGTACATGTATTCATAATACAATATATTTTTATACGATTTCCTCGTTTTGATGAAAAATATAATGCAGTTGGTCATTTCATTGCACAATTAAAAACTGATACTGAGTATGAGAAAGAAATAAAAAGATTAAAAAGAGATTTAAGAAGACCTCCAAGAGCTCCACGACTTGTAAGTTGAATTTGGGTTTCTTAAGAAATTGAGATTAGAATTAAATGTCTTGCAGTCTCGAAGTGTATCAGCTTTAAATCAATCATCATCTCCATCAATGACTTCATTGGCTGTTGCCAATAGGAGAATATTACCTTCTGCCAGTTCTGCATCATTGGCTACTCAAGACACAACGGATGGAAGTAGTTCACTGTCATTCCAAGAGACATTTAATTTGCCCTTATCTGAAGAACCTTTACAAAGTTAGTCATTATAAGATGTGTTATTTACTATGCTACAACTACAATCATCACTGCAATGTAAGACTTAATTTTTTTTCTTTTTAGGCTGGAAAGGCGGAAGAAGATGTATATTAGTTAATAGAGATAAATATTTTACAGCTGGATTCAAAGTCGGAAAAATGTATTTAAGTAACCAGTAAGTTTTTTTTAACTGTTTTGCTAAAATTTATTGATTCTTCAAGGCACTAAATTTATTTCAGTTATTTGTGTTATGAAAGAAGTAAAGCATCAAACACTAAAAATCTTGTAATTCCTTTGGAAACTGTTACTAATGTAGCAAAGGTTTGTGCAAATCTCCATTCATTTGTTAACCATTTTTCTACGTCATTGTCATCTTTAGGCCAAGTTATATCAATGGGTACCTGGAGGTGGAAAAGCAGTTGAAGTCAAGATTAAAGGGTCATCAAAGGTAAATAAATGCTTAATAATAAAGTTTTACCTTGTCAGTCTATAATGTAATTTTTTGTTATTAGCCACTAGTTTTTGTATTCCAAGTGCATGTATTTGGACCAATTGTGAATAGAGATGAAGCCTACAATAGCATAATGGAAATTGGTTCCAATAACAACTATGCATGGGCCAGACAAACCTAAATTGTTATTCAGGGCAACTGAAATAACCAACTGTTCTTGCCTCAATTCAAAGAGATATTTATTTTTAA
This sequence comes from Pachymerium ferrugineum, assembly GCA_034686365.1. NCBI lineage: Eukaryota > Metazoa > Arthropoda > Chilopoda > Geophilomorpha > Geophilidae > Pachymerium > Pachymerium ferrugineum. The sequence goes on along the minus strand of JAQGAS010001079.1, from coordinate 18,464 downwards.
AGTGAAAAGTTTTGAACAAAGCTTACTTTTCTAGTCAAAAGTACCCAGCCAATTGTAAATAAACTGTAGTTTTTTTTTTTTTTTTTACAGAATATTGTGTAAAAAAGTTGTGTCAGTGTAAATTTGAATTATTAACAACAGTTTACTCATATATTTTAGTTTGTATTGCTAAAATAAATATTTTTGAAAATCGTGGAAATAAGCACTACAATGTTAATTATTGTATGTAGTGAGATGGGAAAATGTGTGGCTTTTGCTTTTCAGTAAGACCTACAAGTTCTTTATGTGTTTTGTGAGAATTTAAATAATATTTTGCTCCAGGTTGTGAAATTAGCCTTTTTTGTTAAATCAACGCAGTGAAAAATCAAAACTTATAAATTTTTGAACATAAATAGCACAAATTTAAGGACAAGTATTGCAGAGACCAAACATTAAAATCAAATAACACCAGGAGCCAAACGTCGCAGAGCAACAATGATTGCGTATTTCAACATCGTATTTTTGATTACCCTGTTTAGGTAAGCTGTATAGTTACTTTATTTTTATTTTAATGGCATTTAAAAGCAAATTTTTATGTTGTGTTGTGTGTTTTTATGTTGTGTTGTGTGTTTTTATGTTGTGTTGTGTGTTTTTATGTTGTGTTGTGTTTTTATGTTGTGTTGTGTGTTTTTATGTTGTGTTGTGTTTTTATGTTGTGTGTTGTGTTTTTATGTTGTGTTGTGTGTTATATGTTGTGTTGTGTTTATGTTGTGTTGTTATGTTTTTATGTTTTATGTTTTTATGTTTTATATACTTATAAGCAAATTTATAGGCATAATTAAATTAAAATGTGAAAACTTTTATATTGAAGGATGTAACAATCGGTTAACAGGTAGTATAACAATAATTGCCATAAGAATATTTTTATTTTTACAAAACTGAAATACGGTAATTTTAATTTTACAACGAGATTTTTACTAATTCAAATGATTTTTGAAGGTTATTCATATAAACGTTACGTCAATAGATAACTTGCTCAATAATTTAAGCTTTTGTGTTCTTCCTCGATAGGCAGATGATATCTGACCTATTCATTTGCAAGGTTGATCAATGATACTTATTGTTAATTTGTATGCGGGAGATCACGTTCAGAATGATGATGTAGTTCTGTGAATGCAATTAATTTTTTGAGTTTTTCCTGAATAGAAACTATGCAGGCAATAACGGAAGATATAGGTGGAAACCCTTCTGGGTCTGACATTGCTGTTGAAGACGTCATTTTGCGACAGTCGCAACAAAATGGTATTACTTTTAAGATTTAAAAAAACTGCTTTAATAAGTTATTGATTATTCTCTTTTCTTTCATAAAGTATTTGTTTTCCTGAACATCCGATTCAGAAACTGGTTAAACGAAATAATTGATGATTTTTCAGAAGTCAGTAACTTACCCGAAATAGAAGTGTCAGATCTTTATAAGGAACCCTTTAATCCGTTAAAGTAAAAAAAAAAAAAAAAAAACAGAAACATACAATTAAATCTAATTTTATTCAGAGCTAAAAAAAATTTACTGCGTATTGGTAATTCCTGAACAGAAGTCAGCAAGATTTTAAGATTGTAACATATTTTCTTCATAGCAACTTTCATAATCGCAGCAACTCAGGTCTATCGTGATGGCATTAAATTAACAAGATGGGAAAATCCTCCACTCTCACTTTTTGCTTTAATTGTAAGGAATCCTAATTAAGTACACTCTTAAAATAACATTTACTTGTTACTTATAGATATACATGATTATTATTTACAAAGACTGGTTTCTAACAGTCCTTTTACTAGCAAGTCTAGCAGCATTTTTCTTCACATATCTTAGATATAAGTAATGTTACACACTTCAGTTTTACCTATTTCTGGTCAATTTTTATTAATACAATTTCTATACATTATCAATTAGTGGTTGGTCAGTTGAGAGTGATGCTAAAAATTTCGGTCCTCCTTCTTGGATGGTAAGTAAGAGTGAAAAGATAATAAGTGTGCATTGTTGAGATTAAGCGAAAATTGAAAATAAAAACTTGTGTTATGAGAAAGTTTTATTGATTTCTAATCTTAATTTTTCAGGACGTTGAGCGAGAGCCAAACATGAAAGAGAAAATTCAAATTATGGTATTTGGGGCCCGAACAGCACAGGTGTAAAACTTTATAATTATATTATTACTAAATGATGAGAAAATTTCTTTTATTCAATAGCATATTACCGGTTATTTTGCAGACCAGCTGGAAAAAATAAGAAAGTGAGTAAAAAAAAAATAAAAAGAATTGACAGCTATTTTATATTTGATTGTAGTGTCCTATTGTGGCGGGAACCTGAAATAACCGCTCCATTTACATTAGTCATCTTGGTTGTATTTCTTCTATCACTTCTATTTCCAGTTAACTTTTTAGTAAAGATGGCATGTAAGCTATTTCAAAATATTTAATCATTGCATGTAATTATTTTGGCTGTAGTTTTAGGTGCAGGAGTATATGGTTTTGTACTGCAGAATCTTTTTATTCGTTTTCCATTATTCGGTGAGAAATACGACTTTCTTGGACATTACCTTGCACAGTTGAAAACAGATGCAGAATATGAAACAAAAATTAAAAAAATAAAAAAAGATTTGAAGATTCCGAGAACACCAAGGGCACAAAGAAGAGTAAGATGTTGGATTTTCTAGAATGATGTGTTTCAATAAAATTATTTTCTAGTTTCACAATAGTTCTACGCAAAATATGTCAATTTCTGTGGTTGATACCAGCTCTAGTAACATGCAATTACAAATTTATCACTCAACGCCATCAGATACATCATCTAGAGCATCTCCCTCTGTCGATCATAATTTAACACCATTTCAAGAAAAGTTTAATTTACCTCCATCTGAATCAGCACTACCAGGTGTGTTAATAAACTTACAAGAATTGCAGAAAACAATAGCTGATTTTCACAGCAACAGCAAATGCATTTTTGTTTGTGGGGCACAATATGAAATCATATTTTCTCGCTATAAAATTGTGTTTTATTTTCAGAATGGGAAAATGGGCTAAAATGTGCTTTGGTAAAAAAAGGCAAATACTTGAGATTTCGTTATGGAAAAATGTACTTTAGCAACCAGTAAGTGTTCAACATCTGTTGTTTCTAAACTAACATCTTATGTGATTCAATAGTTATTTATGTTTCGAACGAAATACATCAACGGGAAATAACAAAAATATTGTAGTACCATTAGAAACAACCACTAGTATAGTGAAGGTAAGTTTACAAACAGGCATTGATACTCGTTACATTAATAATCGTTTGTAACGTAGGCAAAGCTGTATCAGTGGTTAATTAAGGGCAGAACAATTGAAATCACAGCTGAAAATTTTGAAAAGGTAAAAGTTTAAATGTCACCAAAAAAGTTTACACACATTTTTTTTTCTTAGCCGTTGATATTTATGTTTCAAACGCCTCGAAATGAAGCTTATAATAAAATTATGGAAATTGGAGTTAACAATGACTATGTATGGGCTAGATCTGTCTCATGAGTATTAAAAAGAGATTTAACTATAAACGTATCCTGACCGATTAGTTTACTGGAGCCGCCATTCTTTAATCCTGTGCGTGACGTCACTTAGAAAACCAAATGGATAGATACGTCATCTAGTCTCATTATTTCAATGTCTATTCTCCGCTCCGTATTGAATGTTATTAACTAACGTAAATTGAAATATCAATGAAATTCCCGTATTATCGAACTGGTTTTCTCGTCATTGTCAGTCACGCACAAGATTAAAAAATGGAGAATCTATAGCGATGGCGACGTAGCGAGTCTAGGAATAATCGTCAAAAGGTAGGAAGGGGAGACATGGGGTTTTTACACTTTTTCCTTCGGTTACTTAAGGACTCACACTACAATACCCACACATCGTCATACTTGGGTGTGTGTGTGTGGGAAGGGATTTGGTGAGCGTTTTGAAAAGTGGTAAGGGAAGGAGTGGGTGAAAGTATTGGAAAGCGGTAAGAGAACAAATTTTTTGGTAAGAACAATTTTCGTACGCCAATGCAACGCAATGGGCACTGTACAGTCCTTCTGAAACATATCCTTGATTGGATTAACGTTGATTAATATGAAATTTCTACTATTATTAATCGACTCAATCACCTATCCATTCAATTAATTAGGTAGAATTTTAAGCAGAAGTTGACTTTGATTCCCCTCAATTTTAATAAAAAAATTTAAAATTTTATGAATCCAGAAAGTTATGGTAACCCCTTGTATTAACTATTATATTTGAATTCCAACCCAATTTTCAATAAACGCATTAATGTTTGTCTAGTACATACCGCCATCTAGTGACAATGAACGGAAGAGTAGATTTATTATTAATTTTACAATCTTTTAAAGTTTTCAATTAACTACAACTAACATTTGCAAAAAAAAATATTTAATTAAAATCTCTTGTAACTTTGTCTGCAGTCATGTCATTTAACTCATCAAAGTTAATATTTGCAATATGTAAAACCTTACCAAAACTCTTAGGACAATTGACAGTTTGATCCCAAGTGAAAGCCCTGAGATTGAGCACATGGATTTTGCCAACTGCATCAACAACATACAACTCTTCATAACATTTACAAGAATCTTGAATAGTTTCAGGTGGTGTACCAACAGTTCGCATAACCCGCCACTCAACACTATTTTTATCCAAAACACAAACTCTTTGCGGTTTGTATTCACTGCACGCAATTATTTGATCATCATTGTATGACGCGATCATGGAAAAGTCATTGCAGAATTGTGGTAAATTAGGCAATCCCATCCAGCCATGTTCATATTCTAAGTCGAAACATTCGCAACGTGTTGTAAATCCACCTATTAGGTACAGAAAATTTTTTACTGTTGTGATACCCGCTCTGCAACGTTTGAATTTCATTGGAGGTAAGAGACGCCACGTGTTGAGAAAAGTGTCAAACACTTCGACGTGGGTCATTGCTTTATTTAATCTGGTAGTAAAGAAGAAAAAGTTTAATTAATGTAAAATAATGAGCTAATTTCTTATACACTAATGGAGAGAAAGAATTTCTGAGGTAATACATAGCTTTCATAGACTCCCTAAGTTTTGTGTCAAAAATATACTAGGTAATATATAGGTAATATACTAGGTAGGATAACAAAACCCAGAAAAGAGAAGTTGGACCAGCAATTTGAAATTTATGGTTTTTGAAGACAAATTCTAGTCTTCAAAGTGTATTCCATTGCTGGGCTTAAATACCCCATTCGCACTATAGTCATTTAGTGCGAATGCAACTCGACTCTTCCGATCTTGACTAAAATGCGTTTAAACACCTGGGTAGTCGAGATTGAAATGCCGGCCCAACATGCCCCGCGCCAATCCTGAAAAATAAAATGGCGGCAAGCGTAAATACGGCCGAAGCCGTACGGGACAAAAACGCGTATTTTGTTGTAAGTACATTGGGAAGACCTACCATAACGATATTGTTCTAGGCAGTTACCTTGCGATAATATATTATCCTAGGTAAACAATAACATGCCAGGTTCCGGTGTAGCGTATGTCTTGTCTCTGTACGCACTATTAAAAAAATCGAGATTCTCTCTTTCTCGATTGAACTTAAATCAGCTTATCGATAAGCTTTAGTTACTAGTGCGAATGGGGTCTTCGGAAGAGGGGAGAGAGGTGAGTAAAGAATGAGACGCGGCAGGGTAAAAGCTAAGGGGAGATAAACACCTGGGAGACAATATGGGAGGCGGGAGCAGAAAATAGTTGAACGTGGTTTTTCTCACCTACAATAATGACATTTTAATTATGTTCCCAATTTCACTAACAAGTTTACACCTTACCTTTAATTATTTTTAATTCTTCCCAGTAATAATATCAAATTTTAATTTAATGAAACTTTTCATTATGTTAATTAAATTTAAAAAAGTAAATTTAAAATGTAAAAATTGTAAAGCATACTTCAGAATTTCATTAGTAATACCTCTCTCAGTGTGGGGTAGAGGACAGAATGGAGACAAAATATTAACATATGATTTACGACCTACCCCAAGGCAGAAATACCTTTACCCTTAGTTTTTTTAGCAATTGAAATTGTCTTTAAGAAAATTGACCATTTTACACAATTAAATATACGTACATTAAAAGAAAACACCTTAATTTTAGTAACAAAAATTTAGAAAAACTAAAAATAAAACCTGTTTAGACCTCCTGCAACGTAGATTGAATGCTTCCAACTTATAGCCGACGCGTCACTTCTAGCCACACGAAGAGTCGGGCCCCTCATCAAAGCACCAGTCCGAATATTATACACATACAACTTATCCAACTTCAAGTCTCTGGGACTAAATTCTTCACCACCAACAAAAAACATATTTCCTTTATAATAAACACCACATCGTTTATTTAAGGCATATAACGGGATTCTCTGCTCCGTAGACCAAGTGCCGCGTCGTTTTAAGTACATGTGAATAACAAATCTATTCATTTCTCCTCGACCAGCAACTAAGAGGCAATTATTTAAACCTTCTTCCGTTGCTTCTTTAAATGCAGTTGGTGGTGATACAGGATAACAGATTTTTTCTCCAGGGACTTTTGTTGTATATTTCGAAGATTTAGATAAAGATGTAAAACGTGGAGATAATTTGGCGAGAGAACTGCTATGATACCTAGAAAAAAAAAGTTTTATTTAGTTTACACATTTTTACTGATAAATTAAAAAGTGATGTTCAACCATTAAAATTAATAAATTGTTTCTGTGTACGCAGGAGCTGCTGCATCAGTTGGCTACAACAGAAGTTAAAAGATTGGAATCGAAATTTTGTGACTTCAGAGGAGTAAAAATCAGATAAGTGTTATCTTTATATAAACTTTCTACTATTTTCTATGGGATAGATAGCTATAATCTATAAACTCTCTATTAATTCGTACTGTGAAAAGATGCAGTTAGTGTTTGCATTTGTTGTTGCTTGTAGCAATTTATGAATAAGAATTGGCTGTATTGAATACTTGGGTTACAGAAGTTAACCCAAGTAAAAAAATTTGCAAAAATTTTGCAAGTAATTGGCCGCTTTTTTTTTACAAATTTTTTTGCAAAATATTTCTTAATTTGCAAAAATTTCATAAAAATTTACAAAATTTTTGTGAAATTTACATAAAAATATATTCTGTATGCAGTACATTCTAAAAGTAAGCTTATATAAATTATGAGTTTCACCTTTACTTAAATTTTAACCTAAGACTTTGCAATCGCTGATGCTAAAACCTTGATATTTATACAGTCTGAGACTAACGCACTCAGTAATGTATTAACTAATGTGTACGTTATTTACATGAAAATTAACGATACTTTGTGGAACATTTACCCCACCATATACTAAATTTCATCTAAAATTCATACTTGTTCGTTTTGGTATATTTGTTGGAGTTAGAACTATCGCGGTTACGAATACTTCTTTCTCTTTCTTTTCCAACTTGTATCGTCAAATCTTCGTAAATGGCCATCGCATTTCTTGCATGAATGTCAAAATCATAATTGCTGCTGTATTCAGCCGTTTGAAACAGCATCTCTTCCGCTTTAACACTACCGACTTCACTTTTTATTTCATTTACCACCGGACAATTTCCCATTTCACTATAGCCGAGTGGTTTATATTCAATGACTGTTCTAAAATCTTCAAATGTACGACTTTGAGTGTCAAAAATATCTATATCTGTTGCTGTTTGGAAATCATCTTGAGAAATTTTGTCTTCATCTTCAACGTTATGTTTTCTGCTGTTTGGAATTGACTTCACTGATGACATGATGACAATTCTTTGTAATTTGGATCAACTAAAAATGTGATTGCTTCACTTTATATCAATTTAGAAATTTGGCCAATTCGACTTATTAACTCCAGTAATTTCAATAGTTGTTGGATAGGCCTAACGTCGTTTTGTACACAACAATGGATTGGGTATAATACTTGCAATTGTTTTAATTTTTATGAAATGACTGAAATCTCTTGTAGTATAAAGTATATTTTTAGATTTGGTTAAAAAACTAAAAAAAGAAATATACGTTTTTTACAGCAAGGTTGCAGCTGCAAATTCATTTCGAAAAATTATTACCAACACTTGACAATGCTAAAACGTCAAATTTATAAACTTCCTTTTAAACAACGAATGAGTTATTGCACTGTGTTAAATAGTCGTAACGTTGAACTTTTAATTGCAGGCAAAATTTTTGCAGGTGTCACACCTGGATTCTCACGTCTTGCTAAAGCCGTTTTTCATCAGATAAAAAGGAAATAAATTCAGGATATTAATATTGGATTAATTAACATTTAAATAGGGATTAACTCCAGCCCCTCCCCCCTCCCAAAAAAAAAAAAAAGATTTTCTAAAACGAGACATTTTTTCAAGCCAAAAAAAATGTATGTTAGCTAATACTGTTGTTTCAATGGCATCATCATAGTTGGTTTTAAAACAATAAAATGTATTATATAACATTTTATCACGTTTTACCCAGCCAAATTTTATTACCCCCTAGTGAAGTGTCTAAAATGAAGCTATTCAGTTTGAAGGCCAGTCTGCCCCACCTGGGTAAACAAAACGCGAACAATAACAAAAGGTAGCACCTATCTGAAGTGGGCACAATCCCTACCCTATGACCTGAATCACTCAATCCTCTCCTTTCTCGCAATTGCCATTCACATGTTTGCTCACTTGTGTGGTCAACCTTGCTACTTTCTTCTCCTTTTGAAACATTTGTCCTACCTCTTGTACCAGGGTTTATCACCTGTTCCACGTGACCAAACGCGACTGGACATAACTTTGGCTTCCTGCTGGGCAATCCTTTTACTTGTCGCACATGCGCGTAGCAAGACGATAATTAGTCGAAGGTCGGCCGGCTATAAATCGACGAGTCACACACCTGTCACAGGGGGGCGTGGGATAGGTGACCTCACGGTTACATCCCCTCGGATTAACCCGAATTCCAAACCTTCAATTTCATTGTGCAAAATATAGGCTACAAACATGCAATTTTATTAACACAATTATTTACAAATTAGAAAAAAAAATAACTTAATTATAAATTTTATATTTACAACGTCAACTTACGTATAAAAGTACAAACATATTAATGCCACTTTATTTTTAATTTAAAACCAAACTTTTATTTTATTGGATATTGTTTTTCACACCATTTAACGTGTTCATGAACACGAGCAATTCGTTCTTGAAGAATTTTTCTTGAATATTGAGGCAAAGCTGGCAACGCATTAGCAAATATTTCTCCTTTGTCAAACGCATTTTGAATAGCAAAACCTGCATTGGCATTGTAATGGAGAAGCCTTAACCTTTCCACAGTTTTTCTCCTAAAAACACAGAGGGAACTAAGAAAAGCTCTATGGTAGATTTCATATTTTTCTAACAACCTATAACCATGTAAAAGTCCACTCTCATTATCTAAAAATAGCAACATTCCTGAAGAGCGCATTTTAACCAAATTATGCGCAGGAGCTGTCATCATATTTTCATTCCACTGTCTATTGTATAAATTATTAACAACGCGGTCAAGATTTGCAGTTAAATAGTCAAAAATAATCAAATCCGACCACTGAACAAGTTCCGTAAGTTCACTTACACTTTTATTTCTTAAATCGTCCCAAACCGGATGAACTCTGCGACCGGTTTCACGCAGCGGCATCGGAATTGTAGCCGGTTCAAGTCCAGGCACGAACCGCGTAACAACTACTGGCCTGTCCTGTCGCCAGTGGGATAATGTTAATTGCGATTTAACAGAACACCATTGAGATTTCTCGTAATTAGGTACTACGAGTGTTGTTGGGGGTAAGAGTTCGATACCGAGTTGTCGAGCTAAGTGGAAACTAAAAATATCACCCTGTATTTGATCCGCGTTGTTTCTGTATCGACAACACGCACGGCTGCCGTCACTGAACGTCAACTGTTTGTTGTACCCGCATTCGCCGTTCGATACGAGGCCGACTACCGACAAATTTGCGCATTTCTTGCGCCACTCTCTATCCGACGTCTCGTCGAATCCGTGGGGAATGAGATTTTCCAACCGATCCGACCACCAAACACCGGTTACAATGTCATCCAAGGTTTTCTTCGATAGTTTACTAGTGTCGGTTGTGACAGGAGGCAAGTTACGGGCATAGATGACTAGAAGACACGCAAAGCCGGTGAAGATGGTGAATGTGGTAGCCATGCATAGACGACAGCTGAGGGCCCCACCACTGGCCCGCATGGCGGCTCGTCCTTAGAATGAGAGAGGTGTGAAGTTGGTCGACAACCCCCTTCTCAGGTGTAATGGTTTCACCTCGACCATGGCCATAGCGTCCCAGCGGGAAGTCGCACTCTCAGTCAAGCAACCAATGGCATGACGGACGATCAACACGTCCCGGATCTTAAGGAGTGACATTAAAATAAGTTTTTTTTTATTGTAGGCTGCAAAGGAAAGGCAACCCTAGTAGCGCAATTGTTCTTCCAGACGGTTGTAATTGATTGTACGGCCTAATTAAGGGTTTGTGGCATACAGGTGTTAATAAAGATATATTACTCTGCACTTTGTTACCAAATTATAGTTATCAAATTGTGAGCTCTTCTTTTAGATCTTTTGTTTACTTTTCACTTGTACGTCTCCTCATGTAATGTTATTACTATTTTATGACTCTCTTGTCATAAATGCAAAAAAAAAAAAATTTTTTTGTTAATAAAAAAAATTGTAAGCCCCACCTCATTTTTTCTAAATAAAAGAAAAAAATGCGAGGCGACTTTAACCATTATGTTGATGATTATTTTATAATATATTTGATAATAAACTGTTTTTCAATACATATTTAATAGAGTTAATAATTATATTGAACAAAATGACACTGCCCACTTCAATGACATTTACTGTCATTGTCAACACTTGTGATTACTGGTCTGCTTAATGACATAATTGAAGGGTTTCCAGTATCTGATTGGTGGTCACTTCCGTCATTAACTCTATTCATCAATCACTGAAGACACTATTGGGAAATTGCGTGCCAAGCTGCGCCCTCTAGGGATGAAAATATCACAATGTCGGTTTTTCTTAAGGCAGCCACCTGGGGGCTGAGATGGGAAGGGGCGGTATGCATGGAATGTCGTTGTTGTCATGACGACTATGATTGAATTTACAGGTCTCGTTATCTGACTCGTTGGTCATGGCTATTTATCGTGGCGCTTTAAAACAATAGTCGTTTCCCTTAAGGACGTAGGAAATAGGCGCGGCTAGGGGGGGTGCGCGATGTCACCTTAGGGATTGGGTTTTTAGCAAGGTAGGTCTCTCTGGCCTAGAGGGACTCGTAAATTCATCAGCAATAAATCAAGGCTAATTAGGCTTATTGTCATTGTGGTCAGCCATTTTGGTGGGAATTCCTTTAGCTGGGCCTAAGGCATTCTCACCTGGACATAAAAATAAACATGACGTAGGAAATGAATTGCATATAAACAACTGAGTTTTTCTTGATTTGAGGATGTGAAGAATTTTGGTCAAGTTTGTTAGGAAGACACAAACAACACAAAAATTTTTCTTGCAATCATTTTATATTAAGTATCAGTATTTAACTGAAAAGAATTTCTAATGGCTTCATAAATTAGGTACCAAAGTATTTTGATTAAAAAAAAATAATAAGTGGCTTTATTTTCAACTTGCCCCCACAATACAGATGGCGCACCAATCACCACCAACACAATAGTGACAAAGACGAATAGCTTCATGTGGGTGGTGGAGTCATCACTCACTACCTGTTTGGAACCTGCTTACAACTCCCGAGTCGTAAGATTTTACTTGAATTTGTCATGTCTCGGCCCTTTACCTACCTTTATATATAAAAAAAAAAGTTGAATAAATACATAAATAATGAACCTCGTATTTTTAACTTGCGCAATTGATTTCAAAATTTATCCATATACGTGACACCTTTCTCAAACAATTTTCCCCAAAAATAAAAATGCATGAAACTTGATAGTAAAAAAAAGTGTCACGATTCTCCATTTTGTCACTCAAAACACGTGCTAATTAAATCACGCCAGGGTTTCACTTTTTCGTTGTATCTTTCTTTATACATCTACCTGCTTTGCATATGAAAAAAGAGTTATTTCATGAAAATGTGTTTAACATTTGCGGCCCTTGCTTACCTTGGGTTTACTGACTTCGCATTAATTCCGTCGTAATTTTAGATTTGTACGTTAATAAGTAATCGTTTAAATGTCAGTGGTAGTATTATAACTTTAAGCCCAAACCACATTTGACACAAAGCCAGTACTATTTAACCATTGAAACGAATATTATAATAAAATTAAACCGCCGTCTGTAAAACACAAGTCACTGAATCGAACTAAAAATTCGATTTAAAATGGCAGAAGTTTTTATTTACTTTTGGTAATGAGATAAAAATGAAGTGGAAAAATTGTTAACTTTCAAGATTTTAATTTCCCAAGAAAAAAATTTTGCAAGTAATTGGCCGCTTTTTTTTTACAAAATTTTTGCAAAATATTTGACAATTTGCAAAAATTTTTGCAAATTTATAAAATTTTGCAAATTTTTTGTAAAAAAAAAAAAGCGGCTAATTACTTGCAAAATTCTTTTGCAAAATTTTTTTGCAAAATTTTTGCAAATTTTTTTACTTGAGTTTTTAAAAAAATGTAAGCTCTTAATTTAATAAATGCATGAGGTCAGCTTTTTCCTCTTTCAAGTTTGATATTTGTTTCGTCGGAGATGTTAACGGTAATTATTACATAAAAAAAAAAGTTGTGTTGAAAACAGACAGATAAAGTTGTGTCATTAACGATAACCAGGGTGACAACAAATTTCATTTTGAGTAACCTATGCCAGCCCCACCCTTACTCATCAAGTTAATTGGTCATTCGCTACTGTTTTGTAACGTATGTATAGAACCACTTTAATTTTCGGATGGTCGCATGAATACTGCTTGTGTTTTTTTTTTTTCATGATTACAAACACGGGAAAACCTTTTTTTATCGGTATTATGAGATTCATTTCATCATTAGTTTATTACTTCCGAATGCCATAAAAAGTCTGTTTAGTGAAGGCAAGTTAAACACAGCATTATTACTGTGCACTTCAAGTGCAAATCATTCCCGGATATTCGTCTCCGAAAGACCAAATCTTCGTCTTCGAAAGGCCAAATCGTCGTCTCCAAAAGGCCAAAGTCTCTCAGCTTAAACCATGACTTTATTTTAGTGACAATTTGGATCGAGTAGAGATATTGGTAAGTTGAGCATTTAAAACTACTAGCGAGTGGTTGCGCTATGTTAGAATTTGATGTAGAATGAATGTTGATTACCTCTAAAATAAAGGAGGGGTTAATTGTGTCTACTTAGCTAACCAATAGGTTATAAACTGTCTTTGTTTGCGATTGTTAATGAGGACGCGATTGGAATGGGAAATGAGAGATGAAAAGTTTGAAAAACAGGAAATCATGATTGGAGCAAAGTGATCAACATTTTGTTGATGTTTTAGTTTGGGTAGTTCATGTGGGTTTGATCCTGTTGACTAGTAAGATGAATTTATGTACCGCTATAGTTGTTTACCAATAGGTACGAATATCTACATAACTTAAGGCAAGAAATGCTTAAGTGAAATCATCTTTGAAACTGGGGTAATCAATACCAGCTCAAAAGGTATACATGGCAGGGTGCAAACTTAACCTGTGACTTTTAAATTGAGGCAATAACATAATAGTACTTTTTATCGCAGCATAGTTTACACCTCTTCCAGTGCCTTAAAGTTAACTATGCACCTAATTTACATCTTTTTTTTTAGTATAATTGAATATCAAGATATGTTAAAATAATATTTTAACCATAAAAATATCAAGAGTGCATATACTATTCAATTTCTTTGACTTAATCTTCATCCAGGTAAAAAAATCACTAAAATAGAGATTTCATTTTTATATAGTATAAATTTAATTAACCTTTTTAGAGTACCAAACTTACACCTCATATCAAATTATGAAAAAGTTATTGAATATTACAACATTTTGTTGATGTTTTAGTTTGAGTAGTTCATGTGGGTTTGATCCTGTTGACTAGTAAGATGAATTTATGTACCGTTATAGTTGTTTTCCAATAGGTGCGAATATCTACATAACTTGAGGCATGAAATGGTACCTTTGAAACTGGGGTAATCAATACCAGAGAGAGCTCAAAAGGTATATGCATGGCAGGGTGAAAACTTAACCAGTGCTTTAAAATTGAGGCCGTAACATAAAAGTACTTTTTAGCGCAGCATTTTACACCTCTTACAGTGCCTTATAAGTGCAAAAGTTAACTATGCACCTAATTTACACCATTTTTTAGAGTACAGTATAATTGAATATTCAAAAATGTAGAAATATTTTAACCATAAAAATATCATGAGTGCATATAAGTTGGAAAAAAATAATACAGTGACCAAAGTGAACTAAACGTAAGAGATCTATGTCCATCTTCTCGAAGAAATATTCAATTTCTTTGACCTAGTCTTCATCCACCTAAAAAAAATCACTAAAAATAGATTTCACGTTTTCTTAATTAGAGTGCCAAACTTACAGCTAATACCAAATTATGAAAAAGTTATTGAATATTACTCGTTATCAATTCACTGTAAGGCGGCATGCCAAGAGCAACAGGTGTCTTGGCTTGCTTGTGGTTCAGGTTGCACCGAAGTGAAAAATACATAGTGCTTATATACCGAGTAACGGCAATTTACTTAAAGTTACTTCTTGTCTTGATTATAAAATTTGAAAGTGAAATCAGATCCTTCATTGACATTACGTAATGAAACATAGTGCCAATCTTTCTAAAAATGATTTCCTATAAATAAACGAACTTGAGACGAGAAGAGCAAACATTTTTCACTTGCAACAGCAAAAGTTCTTTGGTTGTTAAAACTTTTCTGCGCATGTTATTTAAAACCATTTCTTTTCCAGAGCTCTCATGATGGAACTAGAAAGCATGAACGAAGAAAAGCGTTGCAAGGCTCAGAAGAAAGTGAATGTGGATATAAGTATTCCCGGCTTAGGAAGATTACTAAATCCAGCATATGGAAAAAACAAAAAAATTATGTGGCTATTCATTGTAATCGTATGTGCAATTGCATGCATGTATTTAACTATAGACAGACTGGTACACTATTTTAAGATCCCTGTAGCAACCAAAGTTGAAGTTAATCGCTTGGATTACATAACATTTCCCCCTTTTACTTTATGTTCTACAAATTTAATTCAAGGATTGAAAACATTAGTTAGAGAAAAAGTTCGGCAGGAATGCATTTCACGACAACTGGCAAACTGTTCGGATAAAGAAGCACTTGCAAATCTTGCATTTCGAGAGTTAAATTTTACAGTAATGGATATTTGGGAAACTCACATTTTAAAAGACATTGAAGTTCTTTCAGTGGTAGGTAAAAGTACATTCAATTGCAATACACAGTTGTTTTGATTTCGATTTGTTTTTACCAGGAAATGAACCAGCCTATAAACGTTGCAAATTATTGGCTGAATAACGAAACATCTGATAAATTTTTTTTTTCACGTCAAAGAACACTGCTGGGAAGTTGTATTTATGTAAAACACAGTTAAGTTACGTAATATTCCTTGATTATTAGATTTAATTAACATTTCACAATGTTGTAGTTGGTCGTATCCCGTATCTCAGTACAGCAACTAGTATAACACTGCGCATCACAGAGCATAGAATTATAGAAAATATGGATATGAGTTACATGGTAAGTTTTGTATTACCTTAATAAAAAATGAATTAATACGCTTTTTTTTTTCAACCAGCTGATACCGCATGGAGAGGAAGATGTAAAAGATCTAACATCTTATGAATTTCTTTCAAATGAATTTGAGGCTATTCCAGCTGGATATTATGTCCAAGTGAAGCTGCATACGGAAGATGTCAGTTTAATAATTTTATTTTAAAATACAAGTTACAAATTTATTTTAAATTGCAGTTCACACTAAAAAATTATTCTCATAAAGTTTGTTACGATAAAGTAGAAGAACTTGGAAGACTAAAACAATGTGCCTTAAATTTTTTGCGGTTTAACTATTGCAGGTAAAACACACATTTTTACGGTAATTTTAATAGCCAAACTAATATGAATCAAATTGCAGGTATCCATATTTGCCTGATACATTCCGCGAATGTGAATCACTCAAAGATTTAGCGGAACCTACTGAATCACAACTTTTCGCTCAATTGGAGAAAATTAGCGACAATTGTTCAGTGCGGCCGTTATGCCAAGATGTGCAACATCAGATTACAATCGATTATCTTCGCCATGCAAACAGATTAGCTCGGAATCAAACTTTGATTATTGTTAAAATGGCTGATGATACAATTGATATTGTCAAACAATACTATGTTTACACTTTTCCTGATTTGGTTAGTGATTTGTTTGCTTATTGGGGCTTTTTCTTGAATTTGTCAGCACTTGTTTTTGTTGAAATCTTTGAGTCGTTATATCAAAAAACTTGCGCTGCACTTGTTCGATCTAAACGAAAAACTCAAAAGTCATAAATTATATATATTGAAATTATGAAATCATAACAGTCAGTCTAATTTTAACCTTTTTCATTTGAAAAATTCTGAAAAATAATGACTATACTAGTTAATATTTTACAATTTATATTGTTAACTTTATGGTTCTGAATACCCTCCTCTTGTATGTATATGTTGGTCTATTTAATAGTTCATGTTGTAAAACTTATTCAAGTAAAATCTTATGACTCGGGAGTTGTAAGCAGGTTCCAAACAGGTAGTGAGTGATGACTCCACCACCCACATGAAGCTATTGAATGAACAAGTCATAGGTCACAATACTTAAAGAGTGCAAAACGTTGTCAATTGTGGCACTTGAGATTATAAATGACGCAGAAAAGCTGCTTTTGATTTAATTACTTAAAAACATGTGAAATAAATGTATAATCTTTAAAAGATAAAATTGTAAGAAGTTACAGCATCATATTGCCTACTTTTAAAGGGATAGTCAATCTCTAAAAGATCACTTTTTAAACACTTTAGTTTATAATTGACATTTTTAGAAAATCAACTGTGAACCGACTTGGAGAGTGCACAACGGCAAACAGTTGGCGAGGAAAAGTTGCAATTACAGTTGACGTTAGCGATTAGAAGCAGATAGAGAATAACAAGAGCAGAAATCTAAAATGTAAAAATCTTAAGGGTATTTGATTTGTAATTGATGCAGATATATTTTGTTAAATTTTTTTAAGGGTAAATCTTGCCCAGCCCCAATAGTTTCAGAGTTACAATTTTTTAATCCAGTGCAAAAAGCACATCTACTAGAACGCGCCACCTAGCCGCCCGTCAGGAGTTACTAAAAGTCGTCACTAGAGGGACGACCCTCTAAAAATGGCCGGTTTGCGACTAAGCTAAATTTCTTGCTATCAAAAGTAATTTAAATATATCTGTAGTGTTTTATATTGTGTTTTAAGTTATATTTTTTTGTTTTAGGCTTGCCAACGACAAATGAATGACAATTTGAAAACTCGTGCATGTTTTTTAAACGTGAGTCGTGGTCCCATTTAATTTCTGCCATGCCATGCCATGCCGATTATGATTTAATGCATACGTTTCGTTCAATAATAAGAAATTATTTCGTGTATGTATAAATTATGCTGCATCGTTAATTCAAATGAAATTGCAAATCGAGTTAGTAATTTAACGCGCAGGTAAATTTTTGAGATATTAAATAAAATTCAGAAAAATCTTTATATATATTCGTTGGGCATAGGAATTTGCTTGCTGGCGAATATATGTGTTTGCCACACGGATTGCGGAAGTAAACAACTTTCGTCAGGATGATGTGATGCGGCGGTAATGACATAGATTGTTTATCCAAAAGGTTTTCCTTTTTCTTACGTCTAACGTTATCGCCGTTAGAATGAAAGAGGTAAAATTTAAATTAGTTTCATTTTGCTGGTTTTTTTTTTAATGTCACCGCACAGTTTTATCCCGAGGAGAAGCTCCGCTACGAATGCTGACTGGTCAACCTTAATCCTTAACGACGTTGTGGCAAAACGTTCCAAATCCACAGGTAAAATTTACTAATACATGGTCGTCGATTACCGTTATATTGTTTATTCTTGGAATTCATCACGTGTCCCATTATTTGCCAGTGAAATGTTAAACCCCATTTTAATTACAGTTTGTTTTACTCACTAAAACATTTTTTATTGCAGAAGTAATAACAACCTGTCGCAACGAGACTAATGAGACACGCTGAGAAGTTGATGATATCGATTTTGATCGTCCAAAAAGGTAGGACAAGTTTGAATGTCCTTTTCCCTCGGCCGCTGTGTCTATTTTTTTCCCTTGGTCCCAGTAAATTGTAAAATCATCTATCTAGATCATTCAATGTTTACCAAATTACACATCGTGAGACCCTC
>JAQGAS010001078.1:0-26210 GCA_034686365.1 Pachymerium ferrugineum | reverse complement strand
AACACCAAAACCAAATCAAAATTTTCGACCCCTCCATCAATACTCATTTCCCCTTGCTTCATTCCATTTACTCCCTCACAATTTCCAGAGGGCAAGAAAAAAATCGACAAAACGATCTCCTCTAATCAATTCCCAGACCAACAAATTAGACAAAAATTCCTAAACCAAACCCAACATTCCCTTAGAACAAAAAAAAAAAGAAAAAAAAAAAAAAAATCCCAAATGGCACAAGGTTGATTGCAAAGAGTCAGAGCAGCAAGATTTGCCATCTGCAAACCTTTGACATAGCCCCATAGAGAAAAGCAGGAAGGCAAGGGGGTTGTGGGGGTTCAACCAATCGGGGAAAACAATGGCGGGGTCAACACTAAAAGTGCAACGACAATGACGACATGACCACTTCCTTATTCATAACTCTTTGAATTGAAGTTGAGTAAGAGAAAATGTCAAGGCGCTTGCTAAGCTTTCTGGTTTGTATTTATTAGAGGGCGCCCCTACAAACACCCGACGAGCAACGCCAACAAAAATCAATACAAATTACCTCGCGCACAACTGCCAGCGACAACACCCACATCCACCCACTGGGCAACGCCTTCTACTGCAAGCATTTTTCTAACGTCAACTCATCGCATACCTTGACGTAAAAAATAATAGACATTAAGTTTCAAATATTTTTTTTCTCTTTCTCTTGGAGTTCAATCTCTTTTTTGTCTATTTTTCTTTTCTTTGTGAAGTGTTAGAATTTAAAAAAAAAAAAAAAAAAAAAAAAATATTATAAGGGATTAACAAAGATCTATAATTGAACCAAACAGATTTGTAATTCTGTCAGCAATAATATGCAGTTCTGATTGGCTGAAGTCAATTTGCAGAGCATTATGGGAGACCCCTTTCAAGACACCGTTTGTCGTTTTTCATGCTAGTTGGCAGCATAGTTAATGGAATCAACAAGAGTTGCTTGGCTTCAGAAGTAGAAACGGCGTAGCCTAGTGTTAAAAATGCGCGATGCATGACATACAAACTTGCCACTTATTTCGTTTTAGTAATGATATTTGCTTATTATATTACTCGGTATCAACATTACAACACCCGTCGGTTGATTATGCTGGGTTGTGGTAGTCCCCAATCAGGGTATTTATCAGTGAATTTTTAGTTCAGTTCAGATTAGGAAAGGTTAGCTTAGGTTGAACCTTCAAAACTGACCTGGAATTACATTGTACAGTAAGCTGATAGGGCAATTTCCACCATTTTTCTTAATCTGCTCAGCAGTATGGAGTTTCACACACATCTTCATAATTTGGCAGGTTTACACATGTTTATGTTGCACCAATAGACGACTGAAACGTTTCGAGGACTTTTCTCACCAGGCTATACCGTTTCTTTGTGCATGATGCGACTGTAAGATGGGTTGAACCTCAATCGCACATCTTTCTGTTGGCACAAGAAAGTCGAATACAAATGTAAATGATGAGAAAAACAGCATCCTGGTGCCCTCTTCTAGAGGGTTTCATAGACAATTAAGGGTTTTAAAAAAAAATTGAAAAATGGCGCGATCGAGTTAATGAGAAAGGGAGAGAGAAGAGGGTGTCGTCTCAAAATGTGGACGTGAAGAGTAAATAAATAATCGTGTTTTCATAAAATCGATATTGCTACTGCTGCGAAGCAACAAACACCTCCGGGTGTAAATCAACCTTGATGATATAAAATATTCATTTGGCGGAATGCATGATGAGAAGGAAATTTTTTGGAAAATAATAACATGTTGTTTTTTCCCTTTCTCGTTTGTTGTTGATTCAATTTGGACGGGAGCCGAGCGCGACGCAAATTGACAAAATGTTTGGATTAAAATTTTAAGTCAATTAAATACACAACAAACCTGCTTAATCACTTAATTTAAATATATATCGATTAAATCTTATAATTACCAAATATTCACCTATTAAACAATGACAACAGTTCTCAGTATGAGCCTACCTTTACTCTAGTGTGAACAATTGTCATCACCTAAAACCCGTCATTATGACATTTTGCACTTGTTATATAGTGGACAAGACGTAATGTAACAAGTAAACCACACTACGTAACATTTTATTAGTTATAGTTTTACAGTTTAATTATCCTTTCCGTAAAACAAACTTCTCTTACACCTCATAAAAAGTCACACAAATTATCGATAAATCCCTAAAACGCAGACATTAAAAATCGATTAAATCACGTTTTATTACAACCCAGAGCTTATAACGCAGCCATTTTGTTGACGATAAAAAGATTTGACATTTTTGCGATGATAAAATTTCTTATGGTGGTTAATCCCCGAGGCTTAAATACTCATTAATCCGTAGGTTGACACTCCTTTGGTTTTGACCCTTAATAAGCCAGTGGCGACCAATATTTATCAAAGAAGGCAAAAGGGATTGCAGTAGGGGATTGGAGCGGAATTTATTTCGAGTGATGCATTGCAGCTGGTGTTGCAGTTGAAAACCAAATTAAGGACACTCGCTTTAAATATTGCTCCCTACATTGCAATCCTCTTTGAATATTAATTCCCGTCCTAACTTTTCTACTAAACAACAACTGCATGCTGGTGAAGCATTCCTCAACATGCGCAAATGAATAATTGTGTCATTTTTTTTTTTTTTAAATTAATCTTTAATATCGATTATTTTTTTAGGAGAAATTATCTATGCTTTGTTTCGTTTGAAATGGAAGAAATTGACTATTAATTGAACATTTTGTTCTTGCATTGTGGGTATGCAAAGTCTTTGCCATTAATTTCTATGGTAATTGAAAGAGATGAAATATCGATTTTTCAACTTTTTGAATGGATTTTTTGATTAGAAAATCGTTTTCCGTGTATTAGTCGATCAAAATCGATTTTTAAAATTTGACATTCACTCATCACTTTAAGAGTGAGCAAAGTTTTAAAAAAAATCGACTAATTCAAAACCGACTTGTAAGTATCGTATAACGTCACATCAACAATGCATTGTTAAAATACAATGTATTGTTCTAACGTTATCGCTATAACGATTGTATAAAGTTACCGTTATATTGTTTTTGTAGCGAATCCTGATTTTCAAAATCGATTACGCAAGTTGCCGTCTTGATTCAACCGGAAGCGCCTTTTCTTCACGCTCCAAATGAGCGAAAAATGTCAAATAAGATTTAATAAAGCCTTTTGACCTATGAATATTTTTTGTTTACATTCCTCTATCATGAGGGATTTGAATTGCTGACCGTGTTTAGATAACGATAGATTTTTCTCTCCATTATTTAAACCTCCGTGATTTGAGTAATTCATTATTGCCGAGCGATTTTTTTTTTCCTTTTCCGCTCTCATATTTCGCATGTTTTGTAAATAGAATGATGTTTAATTAGTTGTTGTTTATTCGCAATTTCTTCACTTGGTTCGCTAATTTTCGGTACGTGACGAGGAATTGAAGCCGAAACGAACATTTCCTTCTTTATTTTCATTCAACCAGTTTGGATTTCTCTCTGAACAAAGTGGTTTTTTGGTAATGCAACACCAGCAAAAATTAATCGATTTTTTTTTCTTCTTGATTTCATTTTTAGTTTTCTGAGAGGAGAGATAATTCAATTACATTCTGCAAAAAAATTTAAGTTTCATAAGAAACGAAATCGAATTTTCAAATGTGAAATATCGACATCTTGTTTCACCTTTGCAGTTGATTGGTTTTCCTGCAGGTTTTTATTGATTAACAAAATTTTCATTAGAAACCTACTGTTTGTGTTAAAAATAGCAAACAATGTTGTTTATCTGTCAAACTCAGCCAAACAATAATCGAATTCCCTAATAAAACGTATTACAGGCAATAGAACACCATGACGTCAAGAAGTATCCTTCTTCTCCCCCCCACAACACAAAACCAGAAATCTCCCTCCCATCTCCCCAATCTCCAATCTGCCAACATAAAAAAAATTCCTTTCTCAACAACAACAAACACGTGAGCTGGGTCTGACCCCAATGGTAACAAATTCTCCAACATGTTCAAACAACAAAACTTTATACGGCTAAAACAATGGAGAACAATGACAAAATATCATTCTTTAATCATTAGCAGTTTTTTTAAAAAGTTTTTCAATTTTCGCGACTTTTCATTCTTTTGTATTGTAAATCTACAACACCGGATAAAAACAATAGTTAAAAACTTCACCGGCACTCCTCCACGAATTGTGGGATTGATAGAAAATTCTTGGCTCTATCCCACTCTCTCAAAAGAGTTTAGAGAAGAGTATCCTAGCAACAGCTGCTTGTAGTGCAATTTTATTACATTTTTTGAGCAATTGCTTCAGACGACATTTTCACTTTAATGACTCTATTAACGATGGAAATCGTTTCCCATTCGGGGGGATCTCCAAATGTTCTACTCTCTTCTATTTTGCCGGATATCGTATAGATTTTTAAGAGGCTCCAGCCATGTTGTTCCTTTTTCCCAACCTCTTTTATGAAGGAGAAGAAAAAAGTAAAAATAAAAAAAGAATCTTCGGGTGCCGTCACATAAAAAGGAAGTCAAAAGCGCTAATCGATTCCAATTTAATCTCTAAGTGGCTCATAGAGGAGGGACAGATAATGAGTCTTTGTCATTTTCAAAAAGTTAAATGACAAGGGAAAAATATGGAACAAAAAATTTGCCGGCTAAGAATTGAGTGGCTTTTTAAGTATTTTTCTGTCATATATCTCAAGTGATGCCACTTTTATAGTCAAGTTTTGGGGTTATGAGGAATTAAGTTTTGAATAAGGGTTTTTCGAGATGCGAATGAATATTTAAGCGAGTCAAAGAGTCAAACAAAGATTATGTAAGCTTAGTAACCAAAACATGCAAAAAAATAATATAACAATCAAAACCTACAAAAAAGGGAAAATTAATACAAAGCACTAGTTCAACAATGTACAATCAATAATCGCTCAACAATCAAAACTCGTCAAAATGCAACAACCAAAAAATGGCAAATATCACAACAATCAAAACTCGCCAAAATGCAACAACCAAAAAATGGCAAATATCACAAAAACAACCAAAAATTGAAAAATATCTCAACAACCACAACTTGCGGAAAAAAACCAACAAAAATTCAACAATCAAAGCTACCAAATCCAATACAAAATTCATACAATGGAAAATGTTAAACCTTTTATAGCAGAAAAAATGAAACACCAAAACTATCAAACAAACATTTTGCAAAACAAAGACAACCCACACTATTAAAATCTAAACACAATAAAACCCTACAATCAAAACCCATAAAACAATAAAAAAAAAACTTGCAATACTTAAACAATTACCAAATATTGCCAAAATAAGCAATGAAAAACTCGTCCAAAGAGTAATAAAACAAGCCATAACTTCCTTCCTGCATACAAAACACTCCTATAACTATTAAAAAATTTCTTAAACTGATACACATCAACAATATGTTGAAGGAAATACCAAAAAAAAAACTTAAAATAGTTCTAATTGACGTCAAAACAAAGTATTATTAATTACTTCCTGTTTAGCAATACATGATTTATAATCCTAAACCTTTTCCTCATGTAAAAACATCATCTTATCCCTGGTGGCAAAACCTGATATTTTTAAAAATTAGTCTAAACAAAGTGGGTCTAAGTATTTCCTATTTAAAAACCCCCTGAAATATTCCCCTCAAGTTACAAGAGGGGGAGAAAAGAAATTAGATCATCCCCTAGTGACAAAAAGTGGAATTTTTCCAATTAAGTGCTTCTAAGTATTTCCTATTTAACAGCACTTGAAAATAATTTCCTTTAAATGTGACATGGATAGAAAATAGGGGGCCTATAAGACCCCAAAAAAACAACTCATAACAAAACTAAAAATGGAGTCTTTAAATGGCGCCAAAACAAGTGGCCTTAAGTACTTCCTGTTTACAAATCCTCTCGAAACGAGCCATTTTTCATCACCAAAAACAAAATGGAGTAAAAAAAGAAAGAAAATGGTAAATGTTGAAGAGGCACTTTAACCCTTTTCTTATTTTCTTTGCCCATTTTCTTTTTTTCTAGCAGACACAGATCTTTCTTTAACAACTCTTTTCAACCGTCGTAACATGAGATACATCAGCAACCGTCCATTAAGTACCTTACAAATGAAGAAAAAAAAATAAGAAAAAAGTAACAACAACAAGTTTGAAGCCGACAGGAAAAAGACGGCCATGACGAGGAAAGGAAAAAGTAATTGTGGTCAAAGTGAGTCCATTGACCTGAGACGAAGTGTCTAATCTCTCACATTGACAGAAGGAAAAAATTGTTGCGATAAATGCGACGAACAAAAAATGTCGCAGAAATGCAGTAGGGAGGAGAAATGGGGTAATAAGGTTAGGAAATATGAGTAATGGGGAAAGAAAAGTGGTAATTAAGTAATGTAAAAGAGGGTGAGAAATTTGAGAACTGGAAATAAGAAAGTCGCAAATAATTATATTAAGTTATAAGTCACAATTAAGAAACAATAATAAGTCAACAACATAAGAAGCATTCTAGCAAATAAGAGTAAGTTTGACTTAGAAAATCGCAAATAGATGTTGCAAGTGTTATTTGGACAGTTGGAAATTTGATAACTAGTAATCCGAAATTCGCAAATAAGAAGTTAAAATTACTGCAACTCGAAGTGGGATTGTTATATACGGTAAACTTATTTGCGAATTTCTTCCATGATGGCTTATTTCGTAGGTTCATCATTGTTATTCTTTAATAGCAGAAACCTCTACTGCAATGAAGTGAACTAGACACAGAACTAAACATTGTCAACAAGCTTCATCGCAAAAAAAAAAAATCGCAAATAAGTTTACAATAAAAAAAAACTAGTTTTAGTGCAATAAAATTCAGGGAAAAGTCACAAATGTCTGCAAGCTATTTTCATTTAGTGAAAAATATACTGTAAACTTATTTGCGAATTTCTTCCACGAAGGCTTATTTCGTAGGTTCATCATTGTTAGTTACTCTTTAATTGCAGAAATCACTACTGCAATGAATAATATAATATAATAATAATAATAATAGAAAGCAAACATTAAATGGCGTACAAATGAATAAACAATGACAACCCAGAAACAACCAAAAACTGATATAAACAATGCAAAATTCGCAATAAAAAATACCAAAAATTATCCAGCAAACAAATCCACAACAATAAAAGTAAAAGCCAGCAAAATTAAAAACCAAAAGAAAAGAAAAAAAAAAAAAAACAAAAAAAAAAGTTCAACAATACATATGCACAAACTTAACCCATAAACCTAGCGGATTCGCCATCTGGTGACAAGAGTAAGCAACTGGGATCAACTTCCTAATTGCATGTGAATAATTAAAAGTACAAATCAGACTTGTCTAATACAACGCCACCTTTTGTCTCATGGGATTTAAAAAGGAACAAACACAACCACAATCAACCCATGTTTGGTCAACAACCCTTAAATAAACACATTTTAAAATTATCCACTCAAACCAAACAAAAAAAACACAAGATTCCCTCTATCTTTGTCTTTCCCACACAGAAAAAAAACACGCAAACAATGAACCGGTCGCATATTTTTTGTGTGTACAAAATGTCTGGAGGTTAAATTGTTTAAAGCAAAGAATGACTTTGTTCAAAGTTGCAATCGTAATCAAGTAAAAAAACAAAAGAGAAGTTCAAGGACTGGGTATGAAAAAGTCGCAAATAAGAAATCAAAAATTAGACTGAAATTTTTGCCTAGAAGTAACCAACGAAAAGTTTTTTAAAACTAAGCATTGTCCCCCCTCCCCAGAAAAAAATATCGCAAATAAGTTTATAACAAAAAGCAGAAATTGCAATAAGCTTATAACAAATAGACGATCGCAAATAAGCTTGTAATAAAATAGAAGATCGCACGCAAATAAGCTTATAATACAATAGTATAAGTTTACAATAAAAAAATTGTAACATTTTCTCTTGTGACAAACATCTCTTACTGTATCTTACTTTTCCAACCACAAGACAGCAGACTAACAAAGAAGCAGTCGCATATTTTATATTTTTCGTGTGGATAAAAATGTCTGGAAGGGGTGAAATGATTAAAGCAGAGAATGCAACAGTGTGCAAAGTTGTAACATAATCGCATGCAAAGTAAAAAGCTTAAGAGGCAGATTGTTATCACATGGCGGCGCATCTTCTTCTTTTCACCTCGCTAATCAATAGAAGCAGCAAACAATTGCACCTGGCTCTGCTCTCCATTTAGCCGTGCATACAAAAATTACTTTCACCCATATTGAAATCAGGCGGCAACCACCGAATTAAGCCGAGATGCGCTGCCCGCAACATATCCAATCCAATTAAACTTTAACACTTTTGCCCGTCCATTCCAATCCTTTTAACTTCATTTTATAATGTGAAATTTTTCCTATTCAAAACATCTAGTCCTTAATACACCTAAAATTTATTTTATTTGTTTTCATTTTGCAAATATTAATTCACGCAATAGTCTGCTTTTCTCCTTTGCTGTGTATATTTTCACTTACTTAAAATTCATATCTCCAATAGAAAAAAAAAAAAACCCCCCCAAAGAAAAAACATTTTGTACATCTCACCTTTCAGTCATTCTACTCCGCAACTGGATTCCGTTCCTTTCCCCCATCCTCTTTCAAAGCCATACGGTCCACGTCATTCCAACAAGCTACAGTCTCCTATTTCATGTTTTCCCTCCAATTTTTATAACCACAAAAGAACCTGCCATCTTCTTTCTCCCCTTACAATTCCCATCCTCTCTTATATATATTTTCACCAAAACCAAACATTTTCAAGCTCCTAATTTCTAACGTCTCAATTTACAGACAAAAAATTGTCATCTCGTTCAGGGACATCTGAAAATCAAACGCCTACACATCAATTGAGTTTGAAAATATTTTCGAAAATGATCTCATAAATTAAACTTGATAAATATTGCTGCTATAGCTTTATTAGAATTTTAATCAAGGTATTTGAATTTTGTTAAATTTCAGTGTAAATCTACAGCAACCAGGTAAAGGTGGAATCTCATGGTAAATAAGTCATAAATTTTTAGAATGTAAAATGACACACAAGTGTCGGTTGTGCGTTAAAAAATTTAAACATGGATGACTCATTTTTGGATTGCAGATATTTTTTGAATTATAAAATAAATTGTCATGTTAAGATTTTTTTTGTTGTTGTTGTTTTCAAGAGGATGAGGTTGGAAGAGAATGTTTGCGATGGCGATTAATTGCGAAATTTCATTTTAAAATAATCATGAAATACTTGTAAATTATTTAAAATTTAAAATCAGAGTTGTTTACATACAATTGCTTAGAATTTTATGTACAGTATTTTTATACAAAATTATGTGATGTGTAATTTCTTCTCTTTTTACCGTTTTTCAATTATTGTAATTTTATTCCAATTGTAATAGGTTTGAGTTAAACTTACTGTCTTCGTTTTTTGATTCTTAGTTTTTGCCATCAAAACAATTGACAATTTTTTCGTCTTTCTCCCAAAGAAACACTCCAAGTCCAAACTCAAAATTTGACATTATAAAAAATTTTCAAACCATCTGTCCTATCTCTATCTAATCAAACCAACCCAAAACAAATCAAGATTGACCCCACCC
The DNA here is from genome assembly GCA_034686365.1 of Pachymerium ferrugineum. Classification (NCBI taxonomy): domain Eukaryota; kingdom Metazoa; phylum Arthropoda; class Chilopoda; order Geophilomorpha; family Geophilidae; genus Pachymerium; species Pachymerium ferrugineum. The sequence goes on along the minus strand of JAQGAS010001078.1, from coordinate 16,610 downwards.
AACAACAAAAACCACCTGACTGATAAAAAACTCTATTGCACCAAAACTCAACTTACCATTTCCCATCATCCCCTACATCCTTTAATTTCCTCAACTGACCCACTTTTCCTTAACCCCTCGTCAACCCATCCGTCATTCCAACATCAATCAAACCTAACTCCAATTACTCTCTCACATGTCAATCACGTGACATACAAACAAAACAACCGTGCAAAGTCCTTCAACCTAACAAACAAAAAACGAAAAATTCACACGTGACTCACTCAAAAATGGCCGACACTGTAAAAAAAAAAAAAACAAACTAGATCAACTCGAAATTCAACTTCTTCCTTACTCAACACCCTTAAAATCTATTACCCAACCTTTTTTTTTACCCTTGCAATAATGAGGCCCCTAGGACCCCTATTGGACCTGCCTCTTCCCCTCGAGGGGTCCGCTAGAAAATTGCGCCCCCTGGGCTTCAAAACAGCTGTTCGCCATGAATTGGCAACCAAATTCAAATTACCACTAAATTAAGCTGATTGCAACGCCAAAGGGTCAGCGAACTTGTTGCGTCCAATTTTATTATTTCAATTTTTCCTTTTCATAAAAAAAAAAAGCCTTGAGTTTATCAAATGGAAATTTTATTCCTCAAATGACGTCAATATTAGCCTTAATGTGCTCCCCTACAAACACCAATGGACGCGTTCACGAAACGCGGGCGTCCGTCCGTTAGCTCTACAATTCGGGCAGGCTTTGATAAAAGGAAACAGAATTGATCAGTATAGAGAGCCGGTGCGTAACTACTTTAATCTCACAACAGAGTAAGTTAACTTATGTAAATAACCCACCGGCTAATAGAAATACAGACTTCAACAAAACATTTATGCTCTCGATTTGATATACAAGAATAGTTTCACTTGTTTTAGCCGCGTATGACAACAGTAGTAGCTGTTAGCGTCAATCCGTATTTTTCTTCTTCCAATCTTTTCGTAAAACAAATTTTCTACTAAATTTCCAAATCCAAAATGCTAACTTCCCAAATACAGCATTTAAGTTACGACTTACTACAATATCACAGTCGAAAAACAGAAAAATCTCAAATGTAGCACATAGCCTGCAAAATTTCACGTTCGCTAATATAAGTGATTAACTGTAATCGGTAGTACTAACTTAGCACAACAACGGAGGGACGAGATCCTACTCGGGGAGCGAGGAACAGCTGCGCGCCGTTTTGCTTACCTTGGCCTTGGGGCAACGAGCCGCGCCTCGACTACGTTGAGGATATTTTTTCTTGCTTATCTCTTTGTTGTATAAGTCCTCGGTTTGTTTATCCTCTTATAAAGTACTGGAATTATCCACTGTAGAGATGAGTGTTTGGGTCTTTTCAGCTGCTACACCACATACGAGTCCTTCTCCTTACTGGCCGCTCCAACGACTGGCTGACTGAGTGCGTTCCGTGCGTGGCGCTGCGTGGCGGCGGTGCTGGAGTCTGGTGAGAGAGAGAGGAATTAAATTTTTCAAGGAAATGTTTGCAGGTGAGTGCAACTGGTTCATGTTAGGTAAGAGAGTTGGTAATTTAAGTTTGAATCGTTTTAAATTCAGTTTTTATTTTAGTGGTTGGATTGATTTTAATTAGGAAAAAAAAAATGGTAAATTTTAAAACTGTTTGAGTAAAAAAAAAAAAAAGATGGGTGACGTTTCATTAATTGCTTTTTCTCCCTCTAGGGTGTCTCCTTGAGTTAAGATGTTGGCTGTGCGCCAGAGTCGACGAAAAGGAGATGAAAATGTGACACGCATCCACCATTTTATTAATCGGTAGAAAAAGTCGTGACCAGAGAATTCCCGGGGGAAAGAAAAAGGGAAAAATCGGGCAAAGTTTGAGATAGAAGCAGAAAATGATGGCAGTTGCATTTTTTAGTATGTGGTAAGAAGGTTGTTTACTGGTGGTAATGATATTCATGTGGAATATGAGCTACATTTTTAACAATTTATAACTACCTTGTAGCTAAGTATGAGAAATTTCATATACACAACTGACTTTGTGTTCTTGTTCTTAACCTACTAAAATAACCCTTAAAAATTAAAGCCAACGACTACCAAATGATAGTCAACAAGCATCATTTTAATTTTGTACAATTAACTTTTATAATTACTTCATTTTTAATTTTTTTAATACTTTCTAATTTCATAAATAGTCTCATTAATTAACACTTCGGTTGATTAAATTAGAAAAATATTAGTTTTACTAGATATTTTTTAAGTTGAGGCTTTTAAAATGCACAAGACAACATCCCTGCAATGCATCCTCTTGAGTAATCTTGCCTACACTGCATTATTTAATAGAGAGAAAGCGTTGCAGACAATGGCCGCTGCCAAAGGCAGCACATATTGCAGAGATTTCATCCTACAAGGAGCAGCAGCACTCAAGTGTTGCAAACAACTCCTGCAAGGGGCAGCAATCAATCAGAGTATTGCAGTGCAGCAAGGGGCAGCAACACTCCAGTACTGCAAACAACAAGGGGCAGCTACAGACAACAAGCTTTGCAGGTAATTCCTGCTGCAAGGGGCAGCTACAGACAACAAGCCTTGCAGGTAACTCCTGCTGCAAGGGGCAGCAGCAATTAGAAGGGATAGCGAGCTAGACTAAATATTTCTGGTTTCAAACCGCGATAAAATAGCGGCTTCTGTTTTCACTCTGCACCTACCAATAAGACGTATATTCAACGCGCGTCGTTTTGTCATTAACGTTTGCCAGGGGCAACTTTCATGAAAATCAATCAGCATCTCGTTTACTTACCCTTTGACTCTTGGTTAGGGAGCAATTAGGCTTATGGCTATGAACCAAAATTGTTTTTACACTCTTTCTCCACATAGGTAGCAGAGTTTTTTATATTCAGGCAATGGATTTAGTAGAAATAAAAAATGTAAGAAGAGGGCAAAAAAAGTAGAGGGAATTTGTCTAAGACGTTGAGTGGAGTTTGTGGCAAGAGATGCGGTCACAATGTTGGTTTCTATGAATATTTAATGTTTGAAAATTGAAAATCCTCTTTGGCATTGAAGTTTATCTTGGCAAATTGAAATCCAGAGTTAAGACAAAGTGATTTGAATACAAAAAGGGACTCTCAGGTTAAAGGTTATTATTCACCTGCTTTTTACAGACTTTAAACCTTTCTAGACCTCGATATAAAACCCACATTTTAAAGCAAAATTCTTGAAACTACCTCTTTAAGGTTCCTAAAATGGCCTCCCTCTTAATAAATTCTAATTTAATCATAACTCAATAAATCCAGACATTAAAAACATCAAAATCGATGGATCAAGTTTTCTGACCTTTAGGACATTTTTTCTATATGATTGCAGATGACACATGTAATTGGTATGAAATATTTCTCATTGCCAAGTGCAACGGTCGTTGAATTTTATGACATCATTGAACAACCATTAACCAATTAATTATTTTTTTTTTCATTTCTTTCTTTTTTTTTTAAAGTGGAATTTTCTGATAACGACTCTCGTAATTTTTTTTTCTCTTTACGTAATCAAAATTCTGTTCATACTTTGGTGATCTTAAATTGGAAAGTGCATAACAAAGAAAAATCCTTTTCCATTTTTTTTTCTTTTCTATCTTGAAGTTGAGGGAAGTACATTTCGGAATACGCTTCTTTTTTAAGGGCTTCAGTTATCGGTTCAAAAATGGTGGAAAGGGCACTTCCGGATAATAAAAGAAGCCTCGATTTACAGAATAAGTTTAAAAATAAGAAAGGGTAGTGCCCAAAGGGGCAAAATGATGAGATTGGAGACTCCATTTAAACCGGAAGTAACCTCATTAAAAAGTCCACGTAGTCATTTTTCAGGTGTGATACTGTCATTCAGAACATGGCCCAAGATAGTTAAGATAGCAACTAATTTTCTGAGTGTAGAGATAGACTTTATAAGGGTGCCATATTAACTTGTTAAGTGTTAGAAAAAGACATTTTCTGCTATTCCCTCAATGGTGTTACATTTTACAATGATTTAATGTTGCTGCTACTAGCAAGAACCTGCAACAGCAGTGAGCAATGCATTGGTATTCAAAGTGTTTGCACAAATAATAAAGGGGTAGTGTTAAAGGAAATAGTGAGAATAGCCGGTGCTTTATTCGTTGATAGACCAGTAAAAAGATACCGTGTAATTTTTTATCCTTTCAGAGTTATGCCAATTTTGTGAAAGTTTTCTTTTATACACACAAAAGATTTCTTCTATACAAAGGGCTGTCAACTGCTTATAATAAGCAGAAACGATGTTGATCTGTTCATTCATAACTGGTAGTTTTTTTTGTCCAGATTATAAGTAGCTTGACTTATTAACCCCCGAACCAGCATATTGAACATGCAAACAGCAAGTTGAATAGAGATTTTGTAGATCAATCGAAAGTCAGAGCTGGCCAAGATTGCATTGGTGCAAGCTACATGGAGAGAATGGTTTTATCAATTTGAGTTGGTTGCTCAATCATGTCTAGAAACATCACTCCATATTAAGCATTTGAAGGCATTTGCACATAACGTAAACAAAAATTAAACTGTCATAACACAAACAGAGAATACCCAAAATTAGCACAATTGTATAAAAGATCTTTCATGGTTTGAAAGCTAAGTTTAAATGCTAAAATGCCTTAATTTCTTAATTAGCCAGTGTAACAACAAGTTGTTAAGAAGCTTGCTAAAGGCTAACACTAGTCTGCACTTTCAAGTTCAACTGCCACCAGTCGAGTCGCCACATACTAAAAATGAAACCGACCGTGTTAAAATGCTGCAAAGGAAGCTAAACCTGTTAAGAAGACAGATAAAGCTTAACAGTATTTCTTAATTTATTAATTAATTTACTTTAAAACTTAAACAGTCTGTATTGGAAACTAAAATAATATATTATGTACTTGCTTTACTTTACTAAATTGAGCCCAGAAATTTTCCTTTCAACTTTGAAGCAAAAAAAAAAGAATTTCCTCCATCCAATCGAAAAACCAATTGTCAATTTCTATAAAATGTGTTTCAACCAGAAAAGGAAAAAAACCGGGAAAAAAAAAAAAAAAAAAAACAGAAATGACCAAAACCATCAACTTGACTTATCAAAGTAAAACTAGTTGAAAAACGCAGGAAACTGGACACGAACCACTAATAACATCAACTCAAGCGCAAGTATTAAAAAAAAATAAATAAATAAATAAAAAAAGAAAATGGAGTTGGAAGTTTTCCGGATGAAGTCAGTTACGATCTTTGTCGAAATCCGTTTTGACGATAAGGAGTTGGCTCAGTTTGGTGCAAATGGGGCTCAATGCTGGTCTCATGTCCAAATAAAACACAATTTGGGCTAAAAGACAAGCACCAGCGCCCTCCAACCATTGATCTGAGATGCGGGGGCGGACCAAGATCAGGGGGCGACACTCTCACTCGCCGTCATCTTTGATGACCAGCCAAGTGCTTCGTCCATGTTATTCACACTCACCTCGTTATAGTAAACAAAAATGAGATGGAATTCAAAAGAGAATTAAGTGAATGTTGTAACTTTATATCCGAGTAGACATTTTGGCCGTGTTGATAGCGGAGCAAGAAAAAAAATTGGTAGTCGTAAAGGGAAATATCGTAAATGTCGGTTAGTGTAACGAGGTCGAGTGCATGAAAGTGATGATAGAGATTCGGGGAAAATGGCGGCGCTCAAATGACCAGTCGAAGCAGAGGGCGATGCCGTGAAAAATTGGGGATTATTTGAGGGAAAAGGAGTGGAATCAACTTTTTTGGAAGTGAAGAAAGAAAAAAAAGAGTAAAATCTTTTTTTTTTTTTTTTTGATGATTGAGATTTACGTAATAACAAAGTATAAGGTTTCGATATTAGATTGGGTATAATTGTGTAGCATAAAATGAGTGAGTGTTCCTTTAATAGAAAAAGTGGTCAATTCTAACTTAGAATTTTTATAAGGTTAGGCTTCACTATTGACCATTTTAACAAAGCAGTTTAGCCTCATTGTTAAACATTTTAACAAGGAAATTTCGCCTCACTGTTAGCATTTTAACAAGGAAATTTCGCCTCATTGTTAGCATTTTAACAATGAAGCAATATCTCACTTGTTAAAATGCTAAATGAAACCTACCTTTAGAGGCACTTTTAGCATAAAATGAGCTAACTTACTTGCTAGCAATTACGTTTTGCCTAGATTTTAGCATTTTCAACAAAGATATCAAAGCTAAAAAAAACACATCCAGCCTAAAGTAATAGAAACCAAATAAAAAAAAAAAATGTCAAGTAATTATCAACATCTGCTGACAAACATCCATCATCTATTTTTTGCATATTGAATATTTTTCAAATTTAATATCCACCAATATTTTTTTAAAAAAAACTGATCTAAAAAAAAAAAATTTCCTTCCATCTTTGCAAGCCAGGATAATCTCAGTTGAATGGGCGAAGGAGATAAGGCACGGTGGAATAAATTGGCATCATTGATTGAAAGTGTATGTTATACGCAACCATGTTGTCGACGTTTCCAGCCATCATTTCCTTTCAACGCCCTGTCAATTTCCCTTAATAATTTTCTCGTCGAGAAAAAAATGTGAAAATTAGAATCCCGTTGGCCAATTTGGCAATTACATACAAAATGCAATTTGTTTTCCAATCACTTCTCTCCATTTCTTTCACATGATCGACTCTTGTCAAAAAAGAAAAGAAAAAGTGTCGAATAGCAAAAATCGTCCACCCTGACCAGTCAAACCAAATTCGCATCAAGGAGAAACGTCTTCTGGATTTCTTCCAACAATGATCCCACGAGGACGGATCTCGGATGGGTCCACCAACTTCCGGCGGAAGCGTGCCGCCACCCCGAGTGACCGGAAATTCAATTCAGACATGGGGACTTAGTTAGAGATACGAGTAAAACGGGAGAAACGTTTTGAGAAAATACGATTGATAGAGCCAGGGGTCACTTGATGTGCCTCATTAAACAGCCAAAGGATCGTTGACCCGGCAAAATGTAAAAAGGGAGGAAGATCAAAATGTGACGTTGCAAGAAATCAAAATATTTTTTTTTCTTTTATGAGGGCAAAGAATATTCCCAAGACTTGTTTTTGCTTAGAATGATGATCACATATATTAGTGATAATAGTAAAATGACATTTCAACTGGTTTATAAAAATGTCTTGCAGTTAACTTGGAAAAATCTTGGCTGTATTTCTTCCTTCATGGAACAATTTCAACATACACAAAAAATATGGTCAACCAGACAGAACAATCATAACCACATAACACTACATGTCTTACTTAACCATCTTATTTCAAAATCTGCAGCAATCTTGCTCAAAACTTGGCAAAAATTTTAATCTCAACCCTAGCATAAATCACAAGCCGTAAGATAAAAAAAATCTTCCTCTCTAAACTCCGACAAGTTGCATCAATTTCTCCGTCGCACTAATAACGCAAGAACTGAAACGATTAATTAAACCAAAGCAAAATTGAACTCATTAATATCTCGCTTCATTTTTTTAATGAGTCCTTCTCTAAACACATCTTAATGATCCGCAAAGAAAATCTCTTCACGTATCTCAAAAAATCAATAGAAATTCATAACAAATCGGTCGAAATGTTAAGCTCAGATACCGGCCAAATGGTCAGAGGTTAGAACGCCGGGGTCATGTTTGGGGTCATTCGATTTGTAGTGTGCGATAAGTGAAATCACCTCGTTGATATGCGTGAAGCGGGTCAAGGTATTTTGTAGGTCTTTCTTTGAGAAAATGGAGTGAAAATAGTAAACAATGTCGGCTACACAGTAGCCAGGGTATGGCCTCAATTTGTTCTGGAACGCGGGGGGAGACAGGGGTTGTGGGTCAATGTTATTGGACAAGGTTTTAACCAAACATGGAAACATTTTTCTTTTTTCCTTTGTCGTTCTGTTTACGTATTGTACTGTTGCGTGCGATCTTATTGGCTGGCTATCGACCTTAAACTTCAATTCTTTCAAATGATTACTACTCAGTGTATTTACATTAGAAAAGCAGAGCAGACCAATAGAACTCGGCATCCTTTTATGTCATTTATGCTTTACTTCAATGTGAACACTTATGACTACTTTCTCGGTGCTTCGTTATTAGCAATCAAGTTTCTTGTTACAATCATTAACAATGCATTTGAACAATTAGCGCTATTAACATTTTAGCAGTAAGTGGCTATTGTTAGAATTTTAACAATGGAGTGACATTTTAACACATCAATGAGTATTGCATTAGCCTGTAACATGTTTATCTTAACTGTTAGAATTTTAACAATAGTGTCATGTCTGAATTGATTGTAACAATGAACAAATTGCGTCTAACTATTATTGCTAAGGTTTTAAAAAATTAAAATAAAATAAAAGGAAGGGTATGAAAATTAAAATATTTCTACATCATTTTTTAACCTAAAATAATCTGCATTTTACATTTCAAAATAAAAATTTAAAACCACCTCTTCCACCCCCTGGAAGAAGAAAAAAAATTTATGAGAGAAATATAATGAAATTTAGGAAGGCGGAGTGAAATTTTATGACCAATGCAGAATGTAAAAACCAACACAAAAGAAGTTTTTCAAAAAAAAAAAAAAAGAATCTACAAAACGCACACAACAAAAACAGGAAAAACAAAATTTCTCTACCAAAATAAATAAATGAAATAAACAAATAAAAAAAACCCTGAAACTTACCTTGAAAACAAAATGAAATCATCAATAACCAAGTAGAAAAACCCCTGAAAAACAAGTTATGAATTCCCAGATTAATCGACATTACCTCCACTTTGCCCGTTCCCCGCAACAGACATCCATCAGAAAAATTAAATTTTAATTAAACGCCTCGCAATGAAATTCATCAAATGAGAGCGCAAGGGAAGTTATAAAAAACCTGAAGCAAACACGAAAATCACCCATCAACTTCAAATTACAATTTTCAACATTGGACAAAATAATTCATGACATAAAATGCAGATACTAAACTTCTTGGTCCAGCTAATCCAGCTATTTTAGCATACTAGCAAATTATTTAATAAAGTATAACAAAATGGTTTAAACTTTAACCACATTAGCATCAGTTAGATTTAGCCTCAATGTTAGCATTGCTAGTTCTAACAATAAATTAGTACACTGTTAGAATTGGCTGTTTTGAAACCTACCACTTAAATTCAACTATGGTTCAAAGGGTTATAAACCACCATCTGGCGACAACAAGCAGTAAAATCTCACTCTCAACGAGAACTAACGAGATATGAAAACCTTCAATAATTAAAATATGAATATATTACTAGTCAATTAACAACAGCACACACAACACGCGACTCGAAACAATTGCAAACTTCACCTTTTATAAAAACCCAACATTTTCCTACTCACTTAATAACCAGGAGAAAAAAAATTTTTCATTTCCCAACCACATTAACAATCAACCTAAAACGCGTCCACAGCCGCGTCCATTAATGGCCTTCCCCTTACTTTGTCATAATTAGTTGTTCATTAAGAAATTACATTTAATTCACTTTTTCATACCTTTTTCTAATTTATTTAAACAAAAGTTGCAAACACGAGACAACGCGTGACCATTGGAGAGAGAAATTTTCATCGACTGACTAATACATGAAACGCGTTGGCAAACTCTCTATGATAACACTTTTATCGAGTCAAATTGGGAGCGCACGAATCTCCACTCTCCTTCATTAATGAATCCTCTACTCATGTCGTTTATGTTGATTTAATTCATTAGCTACCAACCGGTCTCTTCGATATTTAATGTAACGTTCTTTTCAGAGAGAAAATATCAAAAGTATTAAAACTGTTGCTATTAAATTTGTATATCAAATTGAATGCAAAGTGCAGTAGTTGGGCTATGCCAAGTAAATCTTTAATCCTCGTGTCATTTTGGACGTTCTGTTGACTCGTACTACAAAGACCTAATCAATAAGCGTGCTCATGTGTGTATGTGAGGGAAAGGATTTTACAATTTCATCTATTTATAATTTTTTAAAAATAAAAAAAGTGTGTGATCATGATGTGAGATTAATGCTATGCAGGGTAGGTAGTTTGTAAAAATTGCTAAAATTTGCAATGAGGTTAAATCTTTAAAACCCATTGTTAAAGTGCTAACAATAAAGTTAACAATGCTAATACAAATAGTATTGTACATGTGTTTGTTTAAACCTCTATTCCATTTTTACATTTGCAGTGTAATGTTATGTAAGTGATTAAACTAAGGCAGTTAAAATTGTAAAAAAAATTTCTAATTACCACATTGCCTTAAAAGTGGCGCCCCCTACAATTACACAAGTCCAAATTATATAAATGGAATACTAATGTAGTGACCGCTAAGACATCACTGGTGAAATTATACATAATTGATACTAAATAATGTGACACAGGAAAATCCTACTTAGAATTCTAATATTGTCAATCTCTATTAAATGATGGGAAATGAAGAGTGCAAATCTCATTCCAGCATCTCTATATTTCTTTAATGCTGTCAATCATTATTAGCATTTTATTTCCATTATGTACTTGACCGGATTACAACACAATCCCCTTCTCCCTCTCTTTACTCTGCAGCTACAAGTGTGATCCATATCAGACCAGCTGTGAGGCAAAATACATAAGAGTAACCACATGTTACTACATTCATTTCTTCCATATGGTGATTCATAAGGAAGATGATTTCTATGACTTGTTATTTTCCTTGAAACGGAAATAATAATTTACATAAACCATTAGCCAGTATTAAAATCAAATTACCCGAGGAATTAAACTTTTATTTCAGCAAGTTTAAAGTTGAAAATTGAGGTGTAGGAGAAAAGTTACCAGCAATAAACGTATTAGTATAACAAAAAAATCCTATAAGATCCCATAGGAAATTTTCCTATAAGAAATTGAGATCCAATAAGAAATTAACTAATTTTCCATTGATTCCACTGTGATCTTATAGGATCTTCCAGCAAGGGTGAGCTACACCTCTGGTAATATTGATTAATCTAACTATATGATCTCATGATTTCTTGTTGCTTATTGGTCAAATTCCTTTCTGTACAGCAACACAAGCTCTTCGCTTTTATGTACTATATTGTAAGCCAAACATAAAAAAAAATCACTGGCTGTATTCAGAAACTAATACAACTTGATCCAGCATTACATGTAAGCCTTATATGATCGTAATCATATCATTAAATCCTATTAGGATCATTTTTTAGTCATTAAACTAGAGTTTATGATTAAAAAGTGATCAAAAATGATTACTTGATCATATTATAGGCATGAAAATGGACTTTTTTTGTAAGGGAAGTTAACATGCATGACATCACAGGTTATAAAATTCACTTGAGCTTCATTTTTTAGTTTACGAATGTACCCAATGTCTTAATTTTGATTTTAACAATTGTCACCTCTCCTAAGGGGACCAGTAACTTGCTCTCTGGTACTTAAAATCAAGTTTCAAAAACCAGTTTGTTCATCAGGAAATGGTTGTTACACATCAACTATTGGCGACATTAAATTCTTGCAATACAGCACAGATTCAAATGTTAGGTCGCTATCGATTCATTTTCTTTTAATTCTTCTTCACTCAAAACCAACATCAACTCGACCAAAACCTACAAAATAATTCCAATTACAACCAAAATGACCACAAGTCATACCTTCCACTAGGCAATAATAATAAATTCCAAAACCTAATTATCACCTTTCCATTAATCCAACCTAAATTTATTCCCCCTTTTGGGCACCTAAACAAACAACCTTAATTTACTCCTAAAACCTTACTTTATCTTATGCAACAAAACAATATTCCCCCTTCTTACGGTCACGTTGTCATTACGTGTAAAAGTGATGTCGAAAAGCAGCAAGGAAAGAGCAATGGATCAGTTTTACAACCCAAGCGGTGAGCGAAACGCCATCAAAGAACGAGACGCAATTGGCCAGGGATTTGAGGTGTCGCAAATCCCCAAATGGAATAAAAAAAAAATGTTAAAATAAAAAAAAATAAAAACTGGGTTGATGATAGAAAAGAAAGAGATGAGTGGCACCCTTACTCTCTAATGAGAGGCCCCTCGTGAAACCAAACTGCCATTAGGAGGCAATAGAAAATGCCAAGCTCATGTCCGTGTACCCGGATTGAGCCCATAAAAACCAGTGGGGCGGAAGTTTGCGTCGCATGCTGCTCTCTTGTATTACTCTATGCCAATTAGATATATAAAATAGTAATGCAAATAAGAAATAATGAGGAATTTATTGTGCACCACCATTACAGGTGGATAAAAGCAAATGGATTTTGGGCAATTAATCAAAATCTTCCAAAAGCTACCAGAAGCCCTTGGGTGTATTCGCTAAGATGAAGGTTCTTTCTCATCAAATACTAATCTTATTATAAATAAAAATAGTCCAGATTGTTTGTCAAGATTGGGCAGTTTTCATTGCTTAATGACGACAAATGATAGAACCAATATTGAACTTGTCAATTTCTTTTCTATTTTTAGCCTTCCACATTGCTAATACTTGGAAAATGATCAGTCTAGTTTCTTGTTATTTTTTTCATATTGGAATAGTAATAAATAGAAATGTTTTTCAATACGCCAAAGGGGGAATAGTAGAGAAGCCAAGAAGAGCTACAAAAAGCTAGCTTCTTACAAAAATAGCAATGGGAGAAGAAAGAAAAAAAAGAAGGAAACCAAAAGAATGAGAGGCTATCTATTTTTCTTCTTTTAAACTCTTAATTAATTTGAATAAAGTAAACAAAGATAAATTTCCAAACAACTGACAGGCATTTTGTGGTAATTATGTAGTCAAAAGAAACTGTTGCTACTACAGGGTTAAAAAAAATTCTGATGTCAAGTTCATAATTATGTAAAGAACAACATCTTTTTGATAGTATTCATGTCCTCTCTGCTTTATTTGCTACTAATGTAATCACCTTACGGTCTAAAACAAGTAAGCCCGGCCAAAATTTCTACGGCTGAATTCTGCCTTAGAATTCCTTGAGAAAACCAAATGAATGCTCTGGTTTGTTAACTTTTACATACTGGTTCTTTGTCTCTCTCTTCCAGATTTAGAATGAAATATATAGTAAGAAAGTCATTACGTATAAAATATTTCAGTTCTTGTATTACTTCCGTTAAAATATTTATACGGATTAGTCAGTTATTAACTATCACTCACCTCATAATTATCGATGTTCACCGATGATTTTCATTTCCAATCTCTTATTTCCTTTAGAATACCATCTTCTTCACACAATACCATATTTCAATCAGGTTCATTTCACTGACACCATCTATTAATAAAATAGAAAAAAGAAATGGTCAATTTCTCGCACATCCTGTATGATGAATTACACCTTAAACTCATACACGACTTAACCATTATCCCATTAACCCCAATGAAATGCAAAAGAAAAATGCAGAGAATCAAAGTTGCACATGGAAAACTCAATCGATAATCTCAACTTTTTAAAAGTTTCAAAACCACGTGACACCTTAACATAGTCTGCGCATGCTCAACGTTCAACTTAGTTAAAATAAAAATTATCCAATTACAAGTGGCTTATAACGAGGTGATTGCAATCTAAAGACGGAGAGCGAGAGAAAGCAAACTAATTATATCCAACGAAAATTAATTGCAAATATTATTATTTCATCTCCTAATCAAATCACTTAATTTATCCAATATTTTCGGTGGCGAGGTTCCATCTCGGGGGATCGGCATCTTGTTTATCATCAAACTCAGACCTACCCCTCAACTAATTAAATCCGCTCAATTATTTATTCCCACCCAATCAACACGAATTTTGACAGAGAAAAATATAAAAATAATTAATTGACTCAATTACTAACCGTTAATCCAATCAAAATAGGCTCAAAGTTAACTTAATTACTTTAGGTTCTTAAACACTTCCAGTTCGTTAATTTTGAACCAAAAACTAACCATCTTTTCCAGTTTAATCTGGAAAAACCATTTCCGGTCAAGCAGATATAGATTTATATTTCGATTAAAAACCAGCTCTTGGTCACGTGAGCGGTGAATTGGCTTTGATGTTATGGGAGGTCGGCCTTGTCAATCACAAAAGTAGTGGACAAATATGAGAAAGAAAAAAAAAGTGTTCGAAATGTTAATGCACATGCGTGCTGTGTCGGTGCCTTTTGTGGTGACAGCTCCTCCCTTGTCACACTTTAGTTGTGCGTGTTGCGTGTGCTGTTGGCAGACGTGGTCGTTATAACGAGTGTTATGCTGATAGCAGGCAATTAATGGCGAATCAAACTGTGGGGTTGGCCCGGGGGAGGGGTATGGCCACCCGCTCGTAATTAACGATCGAACAGGTGTGTGCACAACAAACTTATCGACTTTGCTTAATTGGATACTGCGCCTTTTTATACTACTGTCATTATTTTATTTACTACTTTTACTTCAAATTATAGTAACTAAAGCACGCACCATATTCTACCGTAGTTCGCTATCATCAAAATATTCTTACAGCTTATAACAGTACTCGTTACAATAATCTGTAACGGTGTTAATATTACGGCATACAGAACCTACAACCATATAACGTTACAAATTTAACGTAAAACAATTGCGCCTCCTCTGTATTAGATCTTAAATAACGAATCCTACGTTAGGGAGATGGTGGAACTGCGATAACGCTATTTATTGCCACTAACGTTATGCAGTGCAATGTTAGTGGATAGCGTTATCGCAGTCGTTCCACAACTTCCATATTGTATAATTTTTACGTTATACTAGAAAACGTGATCTAATCAATGAATTCATTACAAATTTGAATTATATATAAGATCATTACATTTCACTAATATCACGTGATTCTCTACGCCAATCAATTGAGATTCACTACAAGAAAAACTATAAATATAGAATTGATTTGAAGTTAAGTTTAATTTTTCATTGTTAAATGAGATGTTTGAGGATTAAAAAGGAAATAAAAAAGTGGGTAATTTCCGGTGGGACATAGAGGGAAACACGCGAGTGATCTTCCAAAAAGTGATGGTAAAACAAATCGATTAAAAGAAGACTTTCGAGGAATGTTTAATTAATTGACAATTCAATTCCCTTACTTGCACCAAAAAAAAATCGATTACTCAAGCATCTATTATAAATATCGATTATTATATTAATCGAATATTAAAAACTTATCAAAACAAACTCATTAAAAAAATCGATAATAAATATCGATTATTACTCATTGTCTCGTTCAATTGTAAATTTCTTGAGTAATCATTTTAAAAAATCGATAACTCATTATTCTAAAAGAAAATCGATTGATTTACATTACATGTCATACATGATATTGATGCCCCCTTGTGACATGTATTATCTTCAACCTCTTCAAAATTTTAGAGTGTTTTCTTTATTATTGTCAACCCCAAGAACGGTTTCTATTTTATTAGTCGAGTATTCAATTCGTCGTTACAACAACCGTTTTCTATTTGTATATTTGTGTGCACATGGATACATCTCTTAAATTGTTGACATTTTCTTCCAGTGCTTCACGTTTCAGAGTTATTCTTACTACCTCAAGGAATCCTTAATATTTTTCTAATGTTGCCAAAATGTTTGCTTTATTCATCCATCCGTCGTCAATTCGGCAGAAAACAGTTTGCTCATACTCTTAACATCCAACTAGAACTGTAAACATTCTTATTTATAGAAGAAAACTTTTCTTTTTCTTACTAATTAAATCGATAGAATCTACCTTGAGTGTCATCAGAGAAGAGCTACTCTCAGCCAATGACAATCTTTTGTTATAATTTTTTCCACCAATCACAGGATAGAATTGTGCCACTTTGTGGTTCACTCTGGCGACAAAATTCTAATTTAAGTTCCTTATTGGCTTGCTTAATATTTGATTCACATTTACACGCATCGTAAAGATTTAGTTACGCCCAATTTGGTATCACACCTGGCCACAATTACGCCAAATGTTATTTTAAATCATCCAGCCATATAAGTTTTGTTTACTTATTGACGTCACTAATCTATTGCTACCATAAAGCCAAGTTTAGAAGATATGGATTTTGGGTCTAAGGAAGCTATACTAGTCTTTAGAAGGTTTTTGGTTTTATGTGTGATAACTTCCAACACAATGAACACTAAAGGCTAAAATTTTGTGGAAAAAGAAAGAGGCAATACTCTGTATAGAAGATATGGTTTTTAAGTCTAAGTAAGCCATGTTGGTTTAGAAGGTTTACTGATCCAATTGTCACATGGGCTCTCAGATTGTCAGATTGTTTACTCTCAATATTATTCAAAACTTCTGAGTCAAGAAATTGAATAAAACTAAGAAATCAGATAAACAGAAGTAACTAAAACGCCATATTGGTTTTGAAGGTATTTGGCCTATGTCATGTCACTTCAAGCATAATAAACATTTAAGGCTAAAACGTTTTGTGGATAAAGAGGCAATAAAGATGTGTATTTTAAGACAATTTCATTGTGCTAAGTAATGTAAGTTTAGAAGATATGGGATTCGGGTCTAAGGACAACATATTGGTTTTGAAGGTATTTGGTCTATGTCATGTAACTTCAAAGGTAATAAATATTTAAGACTAAAACTTTTTGTGGATAAAGGGGCAGTAAAGGTGTGTATTTTAAAA
>JAQGAS010001077.1:0-26212 GCA_034686365.1 Pachymerium ferrugineum | reverse complement strand
TAACTTCAAATATAATAAAAATTAAAGGCTAAAACTTTTCGTGCATAAAGAGGCAATAAAGATGTGTATTTTAAAAAAAATACTTTGATGGAAGTGATGCAAGTTTGGAAGATATGGCTATGGGTCTAAGAAAGTTACTATTTGAATTAAGACAAACTGATAGTTCGGCTTTACTAATAACTTAGAAATAAATGCAAATGTCAAGTCTTAACAAACATTTAAATGACTAATGTTTGTAAAAACTTGACATTTTACATTTGTTTCTAAATTATTAGTTATTATATTTAGGATGGATGACCTTGCATCGGAAATATGTTGATATTTTGAAATGTCGTTTAGAAAAAAAAATGAATTTGAAAAATGAAATAATCTTTTGTGTTAACACGTTAATATCCTTTTAAAAAAGGATATTAAATATTCTTTTTAAAAAAAGTCTAGTTTAGAAAGCTAAAGAACGTCTGCGTAAAGAAATTTTACCTTACCTTTCGTCGACTTGGTCATTGTTAGCGAATTCAAACATGTTTTCCTCATGCGAAGCCTAATATTCATTCGTCCAAGCCGTTCGTAAGAGATTCCTTATGGTCAAAAACTCGACGACCATCATGACATCCGGGGTTATTTTCCTACGTGTTGGCACCGTCGGGTGGCAACTTTAACAACTGCAACCTAAAAACAACGAATTTTGATTTTACTAATTTCTATTTAACCAACAAAAAAAAAGAATTAAAATAAGCTTAAATGTTAAGACTGGCCAAACTCGAACAAATTATTAAAGAAATTATTGTGCTTATTCTCCAACTTGGAATAGCAATGCCCCCATAATTCCATTCAGTTTATACGTGTGTGTAAATAATTATCCATAAAAGGAAACATTCAACTTCATTTTAGGCCATTCATGTTACTGGTTAATTAATTTGGGTGGATTTGCACCACATAAACTAAAGCGCACAATTACAAGTGGATAGAACCCCCTTTAAATTTTAAAATTTACATTCTATTGTAAGTTTTACAAGACGATAAATTATTGTATTTTTTCGTACACTCAACTCTTTCTACAAATGTGTGAGAACGAAGAGGCCATGAAGATGTATGTTTTAGCTCAAAATATTAACTTTTGGAAATCTAGAAAATGAGTGATGGGAACAAGATGAAAAATGGTGGGGATGAAGAGGAATTGGAGATGTATGTTTTAGCTCAAAATATTAACTCTTGAAAATCTAGCAAATAAATGGTGGGAACCAGATGAAAAATGTGTGGGGGTATAGAGGGCTCCGAGGTGTACATCTTAGTAGAAATTGTTGAAAATCTAGCAAATAAATGGTGGGAACCAGATGAAAAATGTGTGGGGGTATAGAGGGCTCCGAGGTGTACATCTTAGTAGAAATTGTTGAAAATCTAGCAAATATATGGTGAGAAACAGATGAAAAATGTGTGGGGGGTATAGAGGGCTTGTGATTTAGTTAAACTTTAACGCCATCTGTAGGCCAAACTTTGTCATTTTGCCCAAGTAGGGAACCACCTTAAACAAAATGATGTAGTTACCGCTATAGTTTTAAACTTTATCAAACTTGCTTGAAAACAAATTTCTAAAAAGCATCAAAATCATGATTAACAAAAGTAAATCTAATTTTACACCCAAAGACCTAATATTAAAATAGTGTTAGGTTCGGTTAAAAAATTGCCGCATACAATCACATTATACGCCCCTAGCTTAACGGAAGAAAAAAATTGCAAAATTCTTCTTACCTTATGTTTATTGTTGCGTGCGTCTGCTACAGCAGATACCTTTTCGGTTACGCGACCGATAGAAAGATGAAGTCGACATTGGAAAATTTTGCAGGCTTATTTTATCGCGGAAAGCATCACTGATAGAAGATGTAGAATAATACACCTGCCAAAAAATAATTTATGCGATTGAATAACGAAAACATTTTGCAAACTTAATTTTTTTTTATTCTTCTACACCTTTTAAGATTTGAAAATGAATTTTCTACACAATGTTGAAATATCACTTAATATTAAGGTTGGCGTTTTACTTGAGCACCTCCACCTTGTAACTTATTCTGAACGATTTTTCCAAATCCGCCGCGTTCACTGTCAAAATCAGTACGATATTCGTCTCGAACCTATTAGAATTAATCTTTAATTAACGTGGAATAAGTGAATAACTTTTAACTCACCTGTCCTCCGGTTTTTCCCCTTCCGTATTGTCTGCCTTCGATAAAACCGGCATCCCAATCCGACCGAATTATACGGTCATCTAAACGAGTACCATTGACGTATCTCATACCCTTTTCGGCAGCATCTCTCTCATAAAATTCAACAAAGCAGAAGCCACAAGACGTCTTCTTGAACTTGTCTAAGCCCATAATTATCTTTTTGACGTCTCCACATTTCGAGAATAATTCGTGTATTTGTACTTCTGTCGTGAAAAACGATAAGTTTCCTATGTACAAGGTTGTCGACATTCTCAGAAGCCGCTCTTGCTCGGCGCGGCTTCCCTTAAAATGTTGGTCTCGATAAGCGCTAACTTCGGTACTGCTCATTACAGCAGCCATTTTCGATCAGGGACTATTTTCCGATAATGTGGGTTTTCGTATTACTTGAAGGTTGAGTGTATCAGATCTATCTTCGATAGATAGCTAAAGCATAAGGTTTATAATAAGGTGAATATTTACACGTTTTCTATCGTCATTTTACCTTGAATCAATGATCATATACACCGTGATCATGTGGGTTTTCCGCTATGTGCAGGCCGCCATGTTAATCACGCACGCTATCTACGGAGAGATTTGTCAATCACATGTCATTCATCATGATCTATGATCATCATGAGCACCATCATTGACGATGAATTTTTTTATTAAAGTGAACAATTAGTGACGTCACATTTCAATGTGATTAACTTTACGCGTTATACGGTATCTTTTGATATTGCTTTATTATTGAAGATTTTAAAATTGAATGTAAACCAGAAAAAACTTAATTTTTCAAACTCATTTTTGTTTCTTTTTATAGAAAAAATATAAGGAGTTATCTAAAGGAAAATTAAATGCCAAATTTTCTGATAGACTATTGTCGCCATCTATTTTTAAAATTAGTAAGTTCTAACCCATTTAAAAAGATCGGCTGCCGTGTCTAGCTCTAGAGATCGCACTTTAGATTCTGTACGCAATAAGCGCCGGGCATATCGATGACATCAAAGATGAAATTATTCTTACTTTTTTTTGTAATTGCTATACCAGTCGAATCTAGCTCAGAAAACAACAATGTAGAAGATGAAGATGAAGAGGAATTATTTTTTCATGTTCCTCTGGACCGTGATGACAAACTTGAACTTTTTTGGGATGTTTATTATGACACTGAAACAGTTGTAATGGAAATTCATTCACACATGAGACCCGAAGATTGGGTTGCTTTTGGATTTTCAGATTATGGAGATATAAAAAATGCTGATTTGTGCGTCTTCTGGACGGACCGAAAAGGAAAGTCACATTTCACAGTAAGAAAGTTTAAAACTTTTAATGTTGCATTTCATATGAAAGATGTACCGCTTAAAGTTAAATTCATAAACCTGTATACTTATTTTTGTATCATTTTATCCAGAAAGCCACAGAAAAAATAGCAGTTTTACTGCATTTTTACTAAATTTTCAGAAGTTGCAATAATTTTTTTCATTTCATTCTGCAGCTTTTCACAATTTACTGTGATTATTCAGCCATTTTAGACTTGCAGTTTTTCTGTAGTTGGAGGGGGGGGGGGCAAAAGATACTATAGAAAAAGTGCAGTCTTTTTCGCATAAAAACAAATTAGCTTCTTAAAAAGCAATATCAAAAAATTTACAGAAACTCATAAAAAAATAAAAGTTAACCACATATAAACATTTTCAAATATGATTTAAAAATAAGTATGTTCGATTACATCCAAAGAGTGGCAACAAAATTTACCCCGTAATCCATCATCATTTCAATCAAAACCGTAATTGCTCAATGTTTACTTTATCAGGTTCCACCAAACTTAGAGTTGTCAAATATTTAAGCAAAAGTAACTTCTTTACAAACACAAGAATCTCTTTAAGAAATTAAAACTAGTTTCCTAGCATTTAGCAACGGCTTAAAATAAATCCCCTATAATTTACCCGGAAAATTTAATTTAATTCCCTAATGACAACTTTTTAATTAAATGTCATCTCCAACTGTGCAGTGTCAAATCCAAAAATGCCTTAAAGGCCACATCAGAGACTAAAATTCTTCGAAAACATTTTAATTAAAGAAGAAAACTTTTTTCCTTTGACCAATTTCAGGATTCTTGGACAGATTCCGACGCCATTCTTCACATTAAGGAACATCAAGATTGTCATTTAGCTGAAAAAAGTTATCACGGGGACGTCATGATTTTAGTTTCGCGACGCAAGTTTGACACGTGCGATGATAATGATTACGTTATTGAAGAGGGGACAACCCATATTTTATATGCCAAGGGTGAGGGACCACTGCCGGGTATTGAAGGGATGAAATTAGAAGAAAATGAACACGGATTCCAGCGTGTTCAATTATTGAAAAATGAAAATTCAGTTTCAAAACTTCCAAGTGATGTGAAAACTTTGACGATTGTTAATAACAAGGTAAATTCAAAAATTGTTTAAAAAATAATTGATTTAGATTTTAATCTTTAAATTATTGCTTAATTTTTTAATTATCTTTTTTAGGTTCAAGTACCAAGTACAGACACAACGTATTGGTGCTCACTTCACAAACTGCCCAAGTTATTTAATAAACACCACATAGTGCAGGTCATTAAATTCATCTATTGCATTCTTTTTGTTCATTTTGGAGAGTTTTAGCAATCAATAAATTCTTTGCCAGTTTGAGGCCGTCATTCAGCCAGGCAATGAAGCCTTAGTTCATCATATGGAATTATTTCATTGTGAAATACCTGTCAATCAAGAATTGGATGACTACAATGCGGCTTGTACTGCAGAGGCAAAACCACTGCATTATGAAGCATGTAAAAAAGTACTGGCTGCTTGGGCAATGGGAGCTTTGGTATTTCTTTTTATAAATAAAACTTCTAGAAAATTTAATTGACTACTTTTTAGCCAATAAGATATCCAGCCGAAGCTGGTGCACCAATGGGAGGTCCAAATTTTTCTTCTTATGTAATGCTGGAAATCCACTATAATAACCCAGAAATGAAAAATGGTATAGAAACAATTGCTTCTGCATACATTTCACTTGTTAATACAAATACTTTGTATGTACTTGTATTTGTATACGTAAATCTACATATATATTTGTATTTTTTCAGATTGGGTTGACAGTTCTGGAATCCGTGTTCATTACACTTCACAATTACGAAAATATGATGTTGGAGTGATAGAATTAGGATTAGAATACACTCCTAAAATGGCTATTCCACCAAAACAAGCTGAATTTACTTTAACAGGACATTGCATTCCAGAATGCACTGAAGTGGTAAAAGTATTTTAAATATAAGTTTGTTGACACCCTAAAACGAATTGATTGGGTTATTTAGGGAATCCCACCAACTGGAATAATTATATTTGCATCTCAGTTACATACTCATTTAAGTGGTAAAAGAGTTGTTACCCGACATATTCGAGGAGGAGTAGAAATGTCCTTACTCAATAGTGACGTACATTATAGCCCTCATTTTCAAGAAATTCGACTTTTGAAAAGACCTGTTGTTGTATTACCTGTAAGAAAAAAAAAAATCTTATAACAAAACAAATCCTAATCTTTTTTGCGCTTACGTAGGGAGATGGTTTAATTACATCTTGTACGTACGACACCGCAACTAGAGGAAACATAACTCTGGTAATTATGAAAGATATAAAAAAAAGTAATAATAAACTTTACACTTTTCTAAAAGGGTGGTTTTGCAATAAGTGACGAAATGTGCGTTAATTACGTTCATTATTACCCAAAAATTGACTTAGAAGTATGCAAGAGTTCAATTGACACTGATGTATTGGATAAATATTTTCAATTCATGAATGAGTAAGAAGACATTTCTGAAAAATTATCGTTTACAAAAGCGAAAAATTACCCGTTTTAGGTATGAAGATCAAGAGACATCGGAAGAAAAAGATGTTGCGGATAATTACCATTCCATTGAATGGACTCCTTTACGTAGTTTATTACTTCATGATTTATACTCAACATCTCCATTATCCATGCATTGCAATCAATCCAATGGAGAAAGATTTCCTGTAAAGCAACTCAAAATTTTTGTTGACAATTTGTATGTTAATTAATTTTTTCCTTTTGAACTTAGGGTTATTGGAACCAAATGCCGCAAACTAAAATTATTGAGCCTCTTATGAAAGAGTCGAGGAATTGCCCCAGTGAAAATAATATTTAAAAAAAAATATGTAATTATTTATCTTTAAAAAAAATAATAAAGTAGTTAAAATACGTCAGTAATATATCTAAAATTAATTCGCACCCAACAAACTTCTGTTCTACCTTTTTTTCCCAAGGAGGAATATTAGTGTCCTTAGGAATTTCTGAACTAGTGACAAACTTCCTGTCAGGAAATAGGTTGCAAAGTTTATCGGGAATTTCATTGCATGTTTTAAATGAAAAATAAATTACCTAATAAACATTTTCATCTTCATTTAAATTTTTTTAAGGTCGTGGGGTTTCAGTAATTTGAGCGACGCTACTTCCTTATATGGTGACCTATAAACTCTCTTTAGTTTATGGATTTCACAACGCAATTCACAATTTGACAATAGTCAATCACATGGCAATGTTAGATGGATTATTGTCGCACGTTACTTTTCTTTTGACAAAAATAATTTTTAGGGCACCACTTGTTTTCAGAAACATAATGAAAGATTGTCCAAGGCATGTGAATCGGGTGACTTAAATTAAAAAATTAAGTCTGGAATTTTTACTACATTTTAATAATTTTTCGTCGATATTAATCTAAGACCTTCTAGAATATTAAAAAATGGAGACTTGGAAAAAGGGGAAAAGGTTAAGAAATCAGTTTCAAAAACCTGAAAATGGATTTTTTGTTTAACAAATGGATAAAAAGTTGATACCCAACGGAGCATAAAGCGCTCAGTTCCGTTCATTCACGTTCACCACCACACACCGTCACTTTCATTCATACAGGAAGCCCGAAACAAATTTGCCACGTTAAAACCTCGAAGCTACACTGACCTTCACCATTGTATCTCACGGCTAAAGGAAGTGAAACTAAACGCAGGTCAAACTCACATCAATTCACTTACACTCAACGACCCCTGTGTTAAAAAAACTGGAAAAAACCCAACCCCCACAAAAAAGACCCCACTACACAAAATTGACCTACAAAAAAGTCTTGCCTAAAAAAAAAAAAAAAATATTGGCAACAGCCTAAAATATTATAAATTTAAGTACGGTATGTTATGAAATGGATATTTTGCATTATAAACATTGAAATTCACTGTAAAAATTTATAAAAATATCAAAATTTTCAAAAAAGTATAAGATTGCTTATAAGAATTTCAGCCCACTGTATTTTGCTTCACACAAAAACTTCAGGAAAAATAACATTTTCTAATAAAAAAATATATTTCAGCTGAAGCCAATTTTATTTCTAAAACAAAAGAGAAAAAAATAACAAAAGACCACAAATTAAACCCACAAAAAGAAACAGAAAGGAATTCGCGTCTGGTGCCTGCAGCATCATGCGTCTACATGACCTGAGCTGCGACCGCATGCCTTCGGGTGGGTCAGGTACTCGGGCAGCGTGCCCTACTTCTTCGACGCGGACGTCGGGGGCCATCGACTCTTCGGTCGGCGAGGCATCGGGCCTTTCATTCGGGTGACCGTGTTGGCGCGTGTGGGGCGACACGGACTCGCCAGCCGGATCCGACTCCTCCCTGTGACCCCCTTTTTTCCGTCGACGAGTACTCCGTTACCCGTCACTCCTCCCGTGGGATGGGGCGGGGGCTGTGCGTTCTCCTCGTGCTCCTGTACGTGGAACCAGGTGCGTTATGTCTGTCTGACGATGAACCAAGTGAATCCGATTTGGCTGCCGCAGCCATCGCATCTTTGGCCGCATGGTCGAGGGATGCGAGTAGAGCGTTTTCGCATCGGAGAAGACATAGAAGGGATGAAGAGATGGTGTGTTTTGAAAGTCTTGGCTGTTTTCGAGATGAAGGTCCGTTTGATTATTTGGATGCGTTGCCTCAATCTCCAGAAGCGGTTGGAACAAAATTTTTGTTGACTACCAGAAGAAATCCTGCTGAGCCGTTTACAATTCATTACTTGAATATGTCGATTCCTACTGTGATTGATGCCAAACGCCCACTTAAAGTTATTATTCATGGGTTTGGGAGTAATTGTCGAAGGTTGTGGGCAAGAGAGATGAAAGAAGCACTTTTAAATGCAGTAAGTTTTTTTTAAAATTATTTTAAAGTTTTTGTTTATGTTGAGTTTTTGTTTAAAGGTGTTAAGTTGTTTCTAAATTTGTTTTGAGGTGACATTTGAATTATGGTCGGGTATAATTATTAAGTAATTTATAGGTAATAAGTCATAAAGTGGTTTTTCGTTGCACTTTAATTATTCTGTCATTTTTGATAGGTGGGTATTAATTATAATCAATTAGAGAACAAGCTTTTTTTTCTCTTAATGAAACTGAAAATAATTTTTGGGTTTGTTTTTTTTGTTTTGTTTTTGTTAGAAACGTATTTTCCATTTTCTTACTTGAATATTAATTAATGTTGGAAAGTTTTGTTTATAAATTTTGAGCAAATCTAATACAAATTAAATTTTTCAACCGTTTCTAGATTAGATAAAATCCAGGAAAACTTTATATTCAAAAACTCAAACTTAGATAATCATGTTCAATGCCTAATTCAGGAAAATCTTAGATTTTTAACAAAAAGAATGTGGTTACTTTCAATATTCTTTTTTAAATTTCAATTTTTTATCAGAAATTCCTGTCATTCAGAATTTCAACTTTTTATTTTCTGTTTTCATAATTGTTCACTTCCTCGTGTAAAAGAATTTGATTATTTTGTATAATCATGAAATTCATAATGTACACATCTTTCTAGTCATTGGGGAAAGGTAAAAATCTAATGATCAATTAGTTCATATCTCAGTCATTCAATTAGCAATTGATCACGTCATAGACTTTTTTGATCATATCATTACTGCTACGTTAAAAAAACGGTGTACCATTAACCAAAGACTTTCTAATTAAGTTTAAAAACTTCCATTCCACAACTAAGTGCAACCACACAAAACCCATTCCCCAACATTTAAGGTTTCTTCCTCATTGCACTTATTAACTTAATTTAATTATCCAAACACAAAAAAACTTGTTGCGCAATCAAAAAGCAATTAAAAACTAACAAAAAAAAACTTTTCCTTCTCCCTTCAGGATGACATCAACATAATCTGTGTAGAATGGGAATCAGGTTCATCTCTCCCAAACTACGTGCAAGCAGCCGCCAACACAAGACTCGTCGGCAAACAATTAGCCTTACTAATAGGCGAGTTAACTGCCAAAGGCATTACAGACCCAAGTCAAGTTCATCTGATCGGTTTCAGCCTCGGAGCGCACGTAGCCGGCTTCACTGGAAAACAAGTTGCAAACATCAGTCGAATCTCAGGTGAGCAAACTATTTACAACCGATCAGTTTTTTCTATCCCTTCACCTTAAAACAGGATTTGTACAATTGACCTTAATAGGAATGTAACATCAATATTTTTTTTATCGACTATTTTACACCAGGATTTGAAAAAGTTTTGACAGGCACTTAACAAGTTCAATTCCGGAAATTAATGTCAAATAACAATATTGTCAAAATAGGTTCAACGTTAACCTAATTTTTTTTAATAAATCCTTTTAGGCCTTGATCCAGCAGCACCACTTTTTGAGGGCTACGGTAGTCGATTTCGTCTTGATCCTAGTGATGCTAGATTTGTTGACGTCATACATTCCAATGGAGATCGTTTGCTTAAAGGTGAATTACAAATGAATTCATATGTCTTAAATAATTATTCATTATCACGCCTCACCTACTGTGACAAATGTATGTTAATAGAACAAGGCCAAGACCTTGAAATTCACTGAGAATGAAAAGGTTGTTTGGGTAAAGGGTGTTGATGAAGATTGAAAATTTTATTGTGATTATTTTAGTTGGTAATGAGATTTTAATGTATTGTGATTGCGGTGTTAATGAAGTTTGAGATAATTGGTAGTGAAAGGTTCAGTAATTTTGAGGGTTAATGAATGCAATTTTTTTGTTCTGCTCAGATGTGTCAGTTTTGATATAATAATTCTTTATAATCGTTTAATTGACCATGACGTTTTTTTTTTTTAACTCTTTTAACTTTTAGATTAATTATCAACATACAAGTTGATTTCAGATGTTAATCTGGTAATAATTTGCTAATACTTCAAAAAATTTTAAATTGAATTACAAAAAATTCAGTAATGTTATACAATTTCAAGGGAATTCATGTAGAAAAAAAAGAATAGAGATAATACAGAATGACAATGTCAGATGGTATCATGGGATTACCGTCATTTAGATGTAAGCTTTTGCGAAAAAAGTTGATTTTATCACAAACTAACACTTAAGTATATAATTTTTTTAAATGTAATTTCCCTACTTTTACACTAAAGGCTATCCAAATATTTGTCTACATTCATTCGGTTCTTAAAACTGTTTACGAGATACATTTTTTTTCTCGGGTATTGTTTTTTATAACTAATTGGTTTTGTGTCATTTTGTATATCCTAAGGCGAAAAGTGTAATTAATCACTGAAGGTGTGCGCAAATTGCCACACAAAATCAGCTTTTAAAAAATGTGTTGACATCTGGGAATACGAAAAATCCTTTTACCAGAGTACACTTACTCACTAAAAACTCTCTGTCTAGAGTACAATGCAGTGCAAACGCAATTTTATTGTTTGAGACAATTATTACTCATACCCACGTTCATTTAAAAATCCCAGTATCCACAATTTGAAACTGGCAGTTCCCTCTTCAAACAGTGTTTACTCTCACCTCGATTTTTGTTATATTTTTTAAAGGCGGACTTGGAGCATTTGAGCCAATGGGACATGTTGACTTTTACCCAAACGGAGGAAAGGCTCAAGCAGGTTGCAATAACCTCTTCGTGGGAGCTCTGTCTGATTTATTTTGTATGTCAAGTGATTATGTATTTTATTACTCTGTAAACCTTTCTTTTAAAAATATTTCAACGTTTCCAAGTATACCGTTCACGCTCCGAAGAAGACGGCAGAAGTTTATGCAACCATCGCAGAGCTTACAAATTTTTCACCGAATCAATAGATGCTAACTGCCAGATGCGGGGATTTGCTTGTTCGGATTTTGATCGCTTCCTGCGTGGAAAGTGTTTTACTTGCGGGTCGACAGGAGAGCAATGCGGGGATATGGGAATACATGCAGATCAAACTTTAGGAAGAGGAAAGTTTTATTTGATTACTAGAGATACTGAACCTTTATGTGGTAAGTTTTTTTTAATTTTAGTTTTTTTTTATTTACATGAAATTTGTTTGTTTTTTTTAGTCAACCAATTTAAGGTTGATATTGGTTTGGCAGTGCGTGATCGACATACTACATATGGGTCAATTGAATTGACACTTTTGGATCAGAATGGATTTAATGAAAGTTTTCATTTAACAAGGTAAAATTACGTTTTCACAAGTTACAACACGAACTTAAAGGGGCAATCAAACATTTTTGAAACCTTTAAATCGGTTTTAATTTTAATATTTTGCAATAGTTTTTGCCAATTGATGAAAAAGTTAGGCACCTTTCAGAGACTAACTTTAAAATAGTTTTAAAAAATAATGAAAATGAATATTTTGTGTGCAAGGGCAACTAAATGCATGTTGACAGAATACTTTAAAATCTTTCTAACTGACCCTGAAAGCAAACAACAAAGTTTGTCATTTCCATGCAAACAATATCTAATTTCATTCATTGTTTTCATTTCCGTATGTTTTAGCGATTCGGAAGAAATCACTAACGGTAAAACCATAGTTAAAATAATAGCCGCTCAACCATTGCTATCATTTACCGGTCACGCACAGATTCAATATGTTGCTTATAATGGATGGTTATATCGAGGAGGGAATGAAGTTCTGGTCAATAAACTTTCTGTCACGGATTCGTTCGGGCGTGTGTAAGTACAATTTTCTCATCAATGGATTCTTTGTACTTTATCTAATCAGGAAAGAAATTTTCTTTTGGTTAATAATGGATAT
The DNA here is from genome assembly GCA_034686365.1 of Pachymerium ferrugineum. Classification (NCBI taxonomy): domain Eukaryota; kingdom Metazoa; phylum Arthropoda; class Chilopoda; order Geophilomorpha; family Geophilidae; genus Pachymerium; species Pachymerium ferrugineum. The sequence continues at coordinate 13,945 of JAQGAS010001077.1, read as the reverse complement.
TAAAAAGCAATAAATTATGCTTTGAATATTTAATTATTTTGAAGTCTACATTATAAAACATTTTTCTATTTTCAGATTTTCTCTTTGCTCTTATGGTATTGCACTTCCAAATGGAATTCCAGTTCCAATTTACCTATCTCCCAACGAATGTAACCTTGGCCCTCCACCATTACAAAACCCTTGGCCTTTAACAGATAACGATATAGTGCAAACACTTCCTATACCAATGTCGTCAATAGGTGCACGCTACAACAAACTAGATCCGTTTCAAAAGCCAGATATGGAAACACAACAAACCCATATTTTCAAAACTGACAATTTTACCTATCAAATTGCATATCCTTCCTACTGGCAAGGGAAAATACAATTTTCGCACCCAGTTAACATGTCACTAGTCGTCGTAGTACCACCAACACTTCCGACGGTAGGTCGCACTATGAGAATGCGTTTTGGGGACAACGCTCCACAGAAAGTAAGTTTTTTTTAGAAACTGTAACATTGTACTATACCCCACATATCCAATGACTAGAACTTGGAGGAAAAATGAATATTTACCTCAAAATTGAACTAGCTTTAATGCTACTATATAGTGTACAAACTCTTGCAACAACCTTGAGGCTGTCGCGCAGCCGCAGTCTGAGTTGCACAAACTCCCTATTGTTTATAAGATATTAGCTTTTCAAATTCTGGCAGGGTATATTAAGACTGGACTATACATAAGACTAACCTTACACCCTCTTATGCGCGCTGCCCTCCCCTCCCCGCATTATTTCCGGAGCCAGCCATCATCAGTTTCACCCTCATCTTCATTAATATTCGTAGTAGCGGTAGGTCCATCAGTACTATTTACTACTATTACGCAATTCAAATGTTAAAAAGAAGGTCGTTACGTTTCAGTTTAAACATTATAAAAGTTTAACTAAGTTATAATTTAACTTTATAAAATATACTGTAAAAACGAAATGTCAAAAATTGTTAGTAACGTTACAATGTGTAAAGTACACAGTCGTTACAAAATTTGAAATGCGTTATAAATTATAACGGAACGCTCAATGTTACAGCGTTGACTCAGTTGTGTGCTGTAACGTTTTTACATTATAATTTAGGACGCTAAGTAAATTTATGGCTTCGTTATACACATTACAGTGGTTGTAGTGATTCTAAAAGAATCCCATAAGGCAACGAAAATTAGTGATAAGGAGATTCTCATATAACGACCAGTCCCATCAAAGCTGTCATTGCTAATAGATGACTGGAACAAGAATGTTTATACATGTTAGGAGATGTATATGCATCCTTGATATGATTGATGAAAATCGGCTACAGAGTTTTGTACGATTGGATGTTGTATACTCAAAGTTTACAGTAGTATTGAGTTCTCTCTAATGTCTACAACCAATTAGAAAATTCTTTATTATATATTATTTTTCTTAATAATAGCAACAACTTCTTTGGCCTTGGAGACCAAGTCGTTACAACTTTGAACAACCCATTTCCTTTAACTATGCATCCCAAGGATACGGAGCGAGACCCGGTTTCCCTTACATTAAGAGACCTCAACCGTACGGACGATTCTCTTATGGTTACGACTCCAGGCCGTTACGTTGGCACTCGCCATTTGCTGGGGCTAATCATATGCAGTGGAATTCATGGTGGTTTCCAACGTCAAATCCGAGTAGAAATGATGTTTATGTTATCGATTGATTTATAAGTGATGGTTTGAGGTAATTGATTCCTGGATATGTGCCATTGTAATTTATTGTAAAAAGATCTGAATTTTATGGTTTTAATTGTTTGAGATGTTATTTATTTTTTGATCATTAATTTCTTATGACGTATTAGAATGTTATTATATATTGAATGGAAATTAATGTAATCATTTAATATTTAAATAAAAAGTTTGGCTTTTTTAAAATCCTCCACAGCAACCGTGTGTAGAGACATAAAAATTTTTAAGTTTGGAACACTGTTAACACTTAACACAATAAGCACCTATATAAATTGTGGTACTTTACCTTGAAAATTAACGTTTTCATACTCAGCTGGTCGCTGGTCCGACTTTTCACAGTTTAATAATTGGTTACGTGGTGACATCTACCGTTTTCTTCAAACTTTTCTGCAATATAATAAAGCGTATCTTTAATCAGCGATGAAATTACGTCAAAATATGGACTTGCCTTAAGCGATAAGCGGGAAACTTAAACAAACCAATCAACATTCTTGTAGATAAAAAAAAAAAAAAAATATCGATGGAACTCATCACAGCCGGTTAATCGCTTGAGATGCAGAAACTCTGCAAATTGTACCGTATCACAACAATCACCTAGATTTAACAATGCTAAAAATGATGGAATAATATCACTGTAGTTAACATTTCTGCATACCACTGATAAGTCAACAAAGATTATCTTAAAATCAGTCATGTAGTCTTCCGAATTATTTTTACAGATAACTAAAAATGTACCCTCTATTCGAATTTTCATGCATCTTATGCCTCAAGCAGACGGAAAATAGTAAGAAACGAGACGCAGTTAGAATTGCAAATAGTGCATGGACAGATGTTAGTGGAAGAACTATTTTAGCTTTGGTTATTACAAATGGTAAAGCATGAAATTCGTTTACATCTTTATGATGTTGTAATTTAATTTAATTTAATTTAATTAATTTTTTATCTAAAAATTTTCAGGAAATCTTTTGTTGTATTATACGGCTAGAGATAGATCCAAGCCTGTTATAAGGGAAATTAGTTGGAGTGAAAATTCTTTTAGTCCAATTACAACACTTTGCTTTGATCCTAGCGGATCTTGGTTGGTTTGTGCTGCCAGAGATGCCACTTTATTTATTGTCCCTGCACTTTCTTTAATGGTAAATAAGTTAATAAAAAAATAGCATATATTTTTGCTATGTTTTTTAATTTCTAGGATGCAACAGTCAGGGTTGATCGTTTATGGTGTTTGGATGACATTACTAAAATTGAAATGTTGGGCAAACGTGGTGAGAAACTTGTCCATTAAATAAATATTTTTAAATATATATACTCTTTTCTTAATTTACTGTAAATTGAAGTTAGGTATTGGCTGAATCCCGCATGATTTCAGTTTTAAAAATATATTTATAGTTTGTGTACAAAGCTTTTTATCTACATATACCATAAATTTTATTTTTGTATTAACATGACCATAATTTCACATTACACTCATGTGACAAATTCATCATTATATGATTTATTTTCTTTTAAATTTGCTTATTATTTTTTTTTACTCCTGTTCCATCAGGTGACCCTCCACCCAATCTTTCATCTTCTCGCACAACAGCTTCAGATGCCGAACGGGGTATGCATGTGCTTGGCCCATCAGCTTATTTTTTTTAGAATTCATTCCCTGTGGCTAATGGGACAACAACTCTAATTCAGTCATTTCAATTTCAGCTGCACCTACTTGCATAGTATGGTGGCAAACCATGGATAATAATAGTATAGCAATTGTAGGCAATGAGGTTAGCGTATCATTCAATTAAATATTTACCCTTAACATGAAATCTTATTCATTCCAGTTAGGTGAAATATGCTTCATAAATCTTGTTTCCCATATGGAAGTTGGTGGCACATACATAACAGTAGGAATATCTAACATGTATTTAGTTAGAGATGATACTTATGACAGTGTCTATCTACTCATCACTGGAACCAACAATCTGCAATGGCAACTTTTGCTAGAAAAACCTAGTACTGGTTACCAATGGCCATTAGAGTTAGATTCCGATAATAAGGAAAGTCTTAGGCTAAGAGACAAGAGCAATATTCAAGTGGATCACCGGCCTCACAAACTTAATAGATTTGCTGGTCATACTCAATTGAAACCACAAACAGCTAGGGGTAGACATTTTGTTGCAGGCCATTATGGGCCTACTAGTATATTAACTGTAAGTACTCTTTTTAAAATGTTATAATTCTCTAAAAAGCTTGTGTTACAGGTGCATGGTGTTGATCTCAACATTGCCCCTCTATTTGTTTATAAATTACCGCCATCAACGAAGCATGTTGTCTTAACCGACCGGTTACTCTTCGCCACAGCAAAAAACCAATTGATAATTTTGTCCAATCAACTTGCTGAATCTACGATAGACGGGAAACGGGAAGCTGATCCAAATGCTCAAATCCAAGTGTTCAACTTGCCTAGTGAAGAGCACGTTTTAAATGTAGTCAAAACTTCAGGTGCTAAATTAATAAGTCCAAAAACATTGACTCCAAAACCAGGTCCGAGAAGTGCTCCGTCTTCACCCAGGTTTGGTGCCCGCATTCGGCGGCCTTCTGGTAGTTTAGGACCTGCTTTGGGATCTGTAAACACACGTAAAAGAATTTCAGTATTTGATCATCAAAAAGAAGCGAATTTGGATGATGTAAAAGTAACACCAACAAGGTTAGATGGCTGTTTAGTCATCATGGAAAGTATGGTTTGGGAATGCCGACCAAGGTATAATAATGCATTATTTTTGACTTAATATTTTCATCAACATTTTACTTTTGCAGAATGCCTCCTGAACGTCTCTTCTTAGAGTTGGTTTTAACACAAGATTTAAAAGCATCTGAAAAATTAGGAGTAACCCTTGGCTTAGATGTGAATAAATTGTATGAAACTACTGCAGATTACCAACTTAGTCAAGGTCATTTTGCAGCAGCAGTTCGCCTCTATCAATTGTCCAAGGTATGTATTCGGATGTTGTAGAGAGTCTTTGACCAAGAGGGACTTACTGCTTACTACTAACTTAAACACGCTTTGGGTACTAATATGAATCTAGCAAAATAATAAGCTTTTGCATCTGGAAAAAGAATTAATACATCGTTAATTTCTTAGCCACTTATTACTACCTTTCATGTTTTCAGTGCCCTCATGTGCGTAGCGTAGCTAACTTTGCTGCTCATGGCTGTGTGGGTGAACTTCTCAGTTACGTCCGAGTGCTTTTTTCCAATCAAGGAGTCGAGTTTCCTCTTTCCGATCGTCGCCACTTTGCAAACATGGAACTGCTATGCTACGTTCATCAAATCTTAGAGCTGCGAGCAGGTTCTGCTACTCTTGCCCAAGCTTTCCATCACTTTCTACGCGACAACAAACACTACTCTGAACCTTTGGCTGTACAACTCTTAGCTGATCAAGGTCTATACGACTTACTGGCACTCTTCACAGAAAACAGGGGGCTTTTATTGGCGATGCTTGAGGAACTTTTAAATCCTTGCTCTGTTTCCTGGCTTGATGATACCACATCAGTTGCACTCGAATCCAGGGGTTATGGAATGTTATTAAGAGGCATACAAAATGGTGTCTATTCATTATTAATCCGAATTAAATTGATTTTATTAATGGTGTTTATTGCCTTGCAGATGGATACCTTAAGTGTTTAACGATGCCATCTCTAATTCAGGTCTTTTACCCCAACTCAACATTATCAGTAGCTCATTGTTCTCGAATGTGCATTTTAATGCCTCATTTAAAAGAAGATTTTCTTTTGCGCCTCGCAATGCTCTATGATCCTTCGAGGCCGTGTGTACGTGCGTATTTGAAGCAATCGTTGAAAGGTCAGCGTGCCAAAGAGTTCATGCGACGGAATGAGGATTTAGCGTGGGAATCGCTAGTGATTGAAACGTTCATTATTTCACTTCTGTTTCTCAATTTTCGACGTTCGACTAATGCTCCATTTGATCTCCCGTTGATTGGTGAGATGAGTAAAGTTCCTAATGAGGTAACAAATAGAATCAATTGTTTGTTGAAATCATTTTTTTATTTTGAAATGTTTTTATTGTCAGTTTCCTTCTTCACCTTCCAAACGTCCTCGTCTCCCCCGAAGATCCTCTCCAGTCGGTTGTGGTCTGGCACACGCAGCCGTGGTTCGAAATAGTTCTGTTTACACGTGGGGAAAGACAGACCACTGCTGCCTTGGTTCTGGTCTTATGAACCAAGAATGTTCCACTCCTATCTGTTTGGATATCTTCTCTTCCTTCAATTCCAAAGTTGTGGCGGTTGCGTGTGGTGCTTGGCACACACTTGCACTGACTAACATCGGGGTAAACTATCCAAGACAAAATATAAAATTGTTACAGAAAAGCAAAAAAAATTAAACTGTGTGTGTTACATTCTGTTACACACGAAATTCCCAATAGGTTTACTAATTGTATATCTAATCGATTTATTTTTTCAGATATTTGCTTGGGGCATGTCCAAGTATGGTCAACTGGGTGTCGGAGTTGCGGAAAAACACCCACGTCCAGTACTGATTGAATCTTTGGTTGATGAACGCATAGTGGCTGTAACCTGCGGGCAATATCACTCCTTAGCTTTAACAGCTGACGGACGTGTATACTCGTGGGGTTGGGGTATCCACGGACAACTTGGGCATCGCTCTTCAAACGACGAGCCAATGCCACGACAAATAAATTTCCTCAAAAACGAGATTGTAGTTAAAGTGAGTGCAGGTTACGGCCACAGTGCTGTACTCACAGCCAAAGGTGATGTGTATACTTTTGGTTGTGGAATGTTTGGCCAATTGGGCAATGGCTCCACGAGCAAAAGCTCCACTCCACTCCTTGTGCAACTCCCGGAGAAGATTAACTTGATTGCGTGCGGTTATTTCCACAATGTAAGGACTCATAGAACGCCAGTCTTTCCACATTTTTAGAAAGATTTAATTTCAGGTGGCAGTGAGTGCATCAAATCAAATTTATACTTGGGGAACGAATCCGCAGATGCTTCGATTACAAGCGCAGGCATCTCGAAAAGCGCGTCTACAATCGAAGACTCATCAGCCTGCAGACTCGAGTGAAGGAGTGTCGGCCGAAGAGTCTCCTTCCATTTTGGGACCGCAGAATCATCTCACACCGTTGTTGTTAGAAAATGCGGGAGTTGCATCACCCATCATTCATGTTGCATGTGGATCTCATCACACAGCTGTTCTTACTATGGATGGGGAAGTCTATACCTGGGGAAGGAATTTGGATGGTCAATTGGGAATTGGCACACGTAAAGAACAAGTAAGATATTTTTTGTATGGGTTATAACTTTCACTTTAGTTTGTGGTAATAATTTCAATAATTCTCTTCTTACAATACCGATTTCTTTCAGCGGCTGCCAACTTGTGTAATTGGAGTAAACAACGTTACCCATGTCAGTTGTGGTTCTGATTTTACGATTGCAATCACTTCAGATGGCAGAGTCTGGGGATGGGGTCAGAATGACTGTGGTCAGGTATGATAAGAAAGGTAAAATGAGTTCAGCTAACTGGAAAACAATTGTCTTCGGTAGGTTGGTTTAGATGTAGATAATACATCATCTGGTAAGACAATCACCATCAAAACTAATAGACGCATCGTACAATTGCGCAACACACAACAGTGGGGAATTGTGAAGCCTCAGCAGGTCGGTGGGCTTGCTAGTCCCAGAATCGTACACGAATACGACGCGAGTAAAAATGCAGATTCGGAAAGCGAAAACTCCCCTGACGGCAAATACCGTATACTTAAGAAATTGTATCCACTCTCTAAATACGAAGAGACACCTTATGGGCAAAAGACATTACATATTGTTTTAGAAGTATTCAGAGGTCTTTATAACGTACAAAGAATTGTTGATATTGCTGCAAAGTTAAACCTGTTACATGTGTGTGCCAAAATATTTTATCTGCAAGACGAGTATACGCAAAGCCTCAAGTACTATTTGAGAGCACTAGGATCCAAGCCAGTCAATATTAATACGACAAAAACTGCAATTGAGTTGGTAGAGTGGCATCTGAAATTGATTTCTCTTGAAAATCTTGGAGAAGCAAAACAATTGCTAGGGCATGTAAGTATTCTTACAAGAGTGTGAGAAATGTCAGAAACATTCGCAATTCACACAAAAAAATGCTAACTCTCTAGATTTGCGATCATTTTTGCGAGCGTTTCTGAATATCTATTAAGAGTCTTAACTTTGCTTCAGCACTACAGTTACCTGTAATTTTTCTTATTTTTTTCTTTATAAGGTAATCAACTTTTGGTTGGATTTAAATTTACCAGTGGCAGAATTGGAGTCATTTTTTTCAACTCAATTACCCAATCTTATTCATCCACTCGCTTCTTTACTTCTCGCGTAACGAAACTTCTCCATTCTTGGTACACCTAAAATATATATTAATATATTTTTTAACAGGCCCCAACAAAACCAGACTCGATTAACATCACTTCTTGGAAAAATGTCCACCCGTTTTTGCCTTTCTCTTGCTTCTACTCTTCTTGTGCATCTTAAGTCAGGTTAAATTTCAACTCTAAAAGAAAACACATTCGTTTGCAACAGTTATTTAATTTCAGGAACAGCTGACCCGCAGTTGTTAAAACTACTCACTCAACACGCTAAAAATAATTTATCGATGAGTACATCAGTGGATGCTATTACGCTCCGTCCTGGACAACTTGAAAATTTGGTGCAGACATTGGATCAAGAAGGCGCTCAGTCACCATCTGCAGCTCGAGTTGTTCTTTTTACCTGCGGACACTATTACACACACCGAGCTTTCACCGCAGTTGTTTTACCCAGATTTGAAGCCAAGATGAGGACAATGCCAATTGCCCTCACTAGAACCACTCAGGCTCTGTTAGCTAGTTATAGGAGTGATGGATTGCAACCAATGGCATGTCCCCGTTGTGTTTTCGTAGGGATTAAAGAAAATATTTAAAAATTTGTTGATATACATTTCGAGCTTATTAAATTTATTTTTTACATTTTTTTTAATTTTTGAAGTATTACCCTTGTGAAAATAGTGCAGAGGTTTTTAAAAATTTTGTTTGCAGAGACGTGATATAGTTGTTTAAAAAATATATACAAAATTTTTTTTGTACGCTTGTTACGCTAAGTAGAATAAAAAATTATGAGCATTCACGTTTGCATGGTTTTTTTTTGGTGGTTCAACATTCAAGTTTCAAAATTTTTGGATTTGTTTGATATCAATCAAAGTAATCCTCGATGTCTACATCAGGATTTAAAATATCCTCTCCGTATCTACTTACATCCATTTGATTTAAAATTAAATTCTCAAAGGTTTCTTCCAAATCCGTTTCACCTATTAATATGGCGCCTTGGATTCGGCCGTCTTTCATGATCAACTTTATATACTCTTGGCCTATAATTAAGAAAAATATTGTAAATGCTGTAGAGGGTTAGAGGGTTTGATAAATATTAAAACTTTAAACCTTTGGTCATTCGGAGAATGATTTCATAGCCGGTCCCTAATTTTTGCCCGTTATACAGTCCAAGTAAAACGACCTAATAGATACAAAGACGTATTAAAATAAGTTCTTTTTATTTTATTTTTACGCGTCACTTTGAATCCGAAAAATCGAGTCACGTGAGTGAATAACTCAAAGCTAAAATCTAGTTGCACGTCTTCGTTAGTTAAACTGGCAACCATGCATTTGGCAACGAAATAACCCATTTGCCGCGCTTGGGTCCATAACCTCATCTGAGAGAAAAATATAAAAATAAACACATTTAGTTAATTATATTACAACAATCATTACAAATTTACTTGAAACCAATGCTGAGCAAGTTCCCAATCAACCATACAAGCATCACCTGCTGCAAAAATGTCACCTACAGATGTGCGCATTTTTTTATCTACTTTTAAAGCGCCTTCCTCCGACACCTTAAACTTAAAATAAAAAAATATAAATGAACATAATGAAAAAAAATTAAAATAAATTGTTATTACACTGTTATTTTTAACAAAAACTTCAGTATCCGGTGTAACACCAGTGGCACTAACTATAAAATCGCAACCAATTATTTTCCCATTTGTTAATTTTACATAAACAGGCCATTCAACTGCAACAGTAAAAAAAAAAGTTACTTAAAGCAAAACCAACATTCAAAACTCAAACATACTTTCAGAAACAGGCAAGTCTTTATCCTTTAATTCTTCTTTGGTATAAACAGCTTCAACTTCAGAATTGTATTCGACTTTCACATTTCGGGTATTTTCTCCAAAACTACCCATCATTTTTAAACCGCTAGCCCAATCAGGACCCAAAGCACTTCCGTGCACCTTTTCATCAAATTTATCTCCAGAACCTATAAACAATTATACATATATATTTTGTTAAAAGCTCAGGGGTTAAGAATCTTACCGGCGATTGTATATTTCAATCTTTTAACTACTTTTTTTTCCTCATTTTTCACTGTTTCAAGTTGGGGTAGAAAAAATTCTGCCGCACCGGGATCAAAAAACGTTGAGCTAATGCTCGAGTCTTTTATTACCCAAACTACTTCACATTTTTCAACTTCATAACTGAAAAGTTCATTCAAAATATTAGAGTTTTTCCGGTATTTTTTATTGTTACTGTTTTATTACACTAATTCAGTCGCTATCCCTCCATTCCCAACAATAACAACTCTTTTCGCAGTTGAAAGTTTCTTCTGAAGAGTGTTAGTCGTCTCCGTATCTCGGATACCAAGAACAAATTCATTCGATCCTGCAATAACCTTTAAAAATCATTATAGATATCATTTAATCTAATCTAACTAAATTGATACTTTTGGTCTCCCTCCGGTAGCAATACATAATTTTTCGTATTTGATAGTTTTTCCTTTGGCTGTTAACAAAGTCTAGTATTAAATTTTAAAAAATTATATTTCAAAAATTGATTTATCTAGTTGCAAATATTGCCTTACATGGTTCTTGCTGTTTAATTTCACGACTTTATCAGCAATTACATTCAAATTGGAATGCTTCTTCATCAAGCTTTCCATTGGCTTTTCTTCCACCGAGAATTCCTCTAACATTTGAGTCATTTGGTGGACACTTGTTACTGTTTTGACCAACGGGGACGCCGATATCAAAAGAGTCGATTTCCCACCTGAGAGAAATGACAACTGGAAAAACAAAAATTGTTTTTAAAATATTATTTCGCTAGTTTACCTAAACCTTACTTACACATTCTGCGCACGATACACCGGCAATCCCACCTCCAACTACAACAAACGTCGCTGACATCGAACCCACTGACATTTTTCTGACTCCAAATTAATGCCAGTGATTTTCAAACGTCTTTCAATTGGTGGTGTAATCACGTCTCTAAAATGTCCTGACCGCCAGCAGCCGAACAGGAAGCGAAGGAGGCCGTCAAGTGGCGACATCTATCGACAAGAGTGAGTAATCCTTCCGGGCGGTAGGCTGGTCGGACTTTGTAAAATAAACTTTTGGTAGAAAATAAACAGCAAAAACATTTCCTGTACAATCAATTTTTAATTTCTAAAACAAAATTCCTAATAATTATTCTTTACAATATGTTAACTCGACATCTACAAATTAGATCATTTTAATTCATAGTAAACATTCAACCATGAATATCATATACGCTTTGCAACGCCAGCTCGGGTTTATCATAACCCATTTCTTCCGGCGTGGCAATTCCCAATTCATCTAACGTGGGCTTTATTTCTCTAAGAACGTACGGATAAATTTCTTTCACATGATGTCCACATTTATGCTATAAATACGCAAAACCAAATTTAGACAATTCAAAAAAATAACACAATTTTAATGGGTTTCAACCTTAACTGCTTCCAAAAAGCGAACCGCCAAAGCGTAATCGTTTAGTCGTCGACAAGCTTTCAGCGCGGCAACGATTATTTTAGGCTCAGGAACCAAATCCATTCCTTGCAAATCGTTCATTGCTTTACGGATTTCCCAATGGTCAATTTCTTGACGGTTAAAATACGCTTCATACCGAGCGTCAAAAGCATCGTCTGATTCAGCTGCTGCACCATGTTTGAACATGCATTGCGAACCTATAAAATCAAAAATAAATCAATTAAACACGACTCTTTCTTATGTTAACACAACATTTATCTGTTAATTATTAGGAAGCCGATATCAACTATAATGCTTTGATTACTTTGGATAATTAAACATCTCGACCTTCCGACTTAGGCCTAGTTTGGCGGGGGACAAATTTTTTGGAGATTGGATTTTGGAAATTTGCATTCGTGTCAACGGGGGAATTATTGAATATAATTTCACCTGCTGCTAACTGTTTCTGTTGATTTAAAAGCGAGGATCTTAAGGCAGAATGCAGGCGAGCTGTAGCCAGTCGAAACATCTTTATTTCTACGAAGAACTGCTCAGAGCGGTAATAATGGCTGAATTCTTGAAAGTATTATAGGAACGTCTACTACGTCATCGGTTATTCTGTTTCATACGACCTTAGCGTAATTTAATGACGACACATGATTTTTTACGACCCCGATAGTTCTGGTACGAAACAAAATCTACTAGTTTTCATTGGTTGTTTAAAATAAATGACGTTATTATCACATGAGTAACATTGTTTCGGCGCGATTTTTACTTACCCGGCGGTGTTTAAAAGGAAAGGAAAGCATGGTGCGCTGTGCAGTTTCCGACTGCGAAAGTCGCTCTGGGCCAAAAAAGCCGAAAGATTTAATTTTTCATAAGTTTCCACGTGATCCAGAGGTAGCTCAAGCATGGGTAAAATTGTGTCAAAATCCAGAGCCAATTAATACAGCGAAAGGTAAGAAATTTATACACGTGACATTACAATTCAATAATAGAGTTATTTGTTTATTCCAAAGCTGTAATATGTTCCCTTCATTTTAACGAAGAGGACTACGAGCATGTACCAATTCGGACACGTAAACGCAAAATACTAAAAATCGATGAAGATGATACAGATCCAATAGAACGTGCACCAAGTACCTCAAAGACAGAGTCAAAGCGAAGTCAAAGAGCTAGGAAAAGGAGTAGATGGACTACAACTGTTGAATCTAAAACTGAATCTGCTGTTCGAACGTATAAACAAGTTTATATCTTAAACTTTTACCAGGACCCGCTTTCTTGAGAAAACCTTCAAACTTCTTTTATTTTTAACTGCTACAGTATTTTATAGTCTGCATAGCTGACCCAACAATCACTAGAGGTCGTGTGTCTGGTCAAGACCACCTTAATATAGAGGTGGTCTTGATGTGGTGGTTTGTCAACAAACCACCACACCTGGTGATTGTTGGGTCAGCTAGTATTTTATGGCTTATTGTAACGTAAAAGTGTTTTACCTGATAATCAAAGAGACTAAAGCTGGCTGTACACTGGTAATAACGTAAATCTATCAAATCTGCGTACTTACTGTGAGGCACATTGGTAAACCCAGCTTAGTTTCCGTTTAAAAACTGTTTTGCACATCTCAAAAAAGATGTAAACGATGTGACCCTTAGAAATGCGTTTACTGTAATGTTAATATTAATAATTGATGAAACATATCTTAAAATTCAAACTTTAGAAGGCGAGTCCTGGCATAGTGAATTTTTACTTAATGTCAAATTTTTAACTTTTAAACTATAATTTTGCCAGACCGCAAGATGGAAATAGCAGTAACCTCAATGGACTCCTAAGAGCTACAGAGCAAGTTACTGAAATTACCATCAGTGACGAAAATGTAAATGAATCAGAAGAAACGGAAGCTGCAGAACAAATTGTTGAAATTACCATCAGTGACGAAAATGTAAATGAATCAGAAGAAAAGGAAGCTTCAGAGCAAATGGCTGAAATTGCCATCAGTGACGAAAATGTAAACGAATCAGAACAAATGGCTGAAATTACCATCAGTGACGAAAATGTAAATGAATCAGAACAAATGGCTGAAATTGCCATCAGTGACGAAAATGTAAATGAATCAGAAGAAACGGAAGCTGCAGAACAAATGGCTGAAATTACCATCAGTGACGAAAATGTAAATGAATCAAAAGAAATGAGTAGTAATGTGAATGGCATCTTAAAGGAAGATGGTATTGACCAGCTAGATAAAGACATAGAGCAATTGGAAAAGACATTAGAAAGGTTAGTTGAAGAAGACATTCCAAAAGAAATAAGAGACAAATCTGAATTGATAACTTCAGAGATTGAAATAAGAACAAAT
>JAQGAS010001076.1:0-26219 GCA_034686365.1 Pachymerium ferrugineum | reverse complement strand
AAATTATTTTAAAAGACAGCCGAATTGAAAATGATAGCAATTAACGTTTTGTACAAACCCCTTACTTCAAAAGAATAACGATAGGGTCGTTTCTCAGAGTAATATACTGATTGCTTTTGAAGATCGTTATCGTCATCCCCAACACATTTTGAAGGATAAGGCGCCGGTAACCTTTTGTAATTGGCCTAGCACACAGTAAAAATACTTATTATATTTGAAAAAGTACCTAAAAAGTTTGTAGTATGTACTGACCACTTTTAAAGCAACCTTCATCCATTGGCCAGGTTGCATGTGCTTACAACTGGCCTGATTAAAAATTGGTGCTGTTCCAGGTTCGTGGAATACCATTACCAGTCCTGTATTTCTCGCCAAAAAGGGCACTTCCTGAGTCGTATCTAAATATGCAGCAATGGTAAGCCCTAGATCAAGACGTCTTACAAATTATACGTCAAAAAAAAGTAGTTCGCTTTAAATAAAACCTGACGCAGGATAAACATTTATATCTTCAACACCTGGTAATAACCCCGAATTAAATGTAAAGCAATTGCCGTAATAAACCGTATAAAATTCTATGAAATCTCTGAAGTAGGAATATTTCTATTTTTGGCAAAAATGTTATTAAAAACATTGTAGCATACATACGTTACGATGTTGCATTTCTGGACATAGTTCCACAGACAAACTATAATGACTTCATTTAACCGGCTTAGCATCTCACGACTTAAACCATCTTCTACCCATAATTTTCGCATTAGGGAGAGTAAGACCATTTCTTTTATATACCGACGTTTCACTTTAGGAACGGGCTATATGATATCAATGACTTATTAGTTTTTACCAAAAAAAACTAAGTCGTTATAATTTTAGTCTCTTACTTCTACAGATTTAGCAACTTCTTCTTCGAACAAGGACATAAGCGCTGTATCAATAACACCCTCTTCCTCCACATCTTTCCATCTAATAGGGCTTTTGTTACAAATAGTTACAGCAGGCCAAGCCAACGTAGTATTCACATGAGTCACAGTTTGTTGATAAGTTTTGTACCTAATTTGAGCTGAATAAATATTTGAGATACATTACATCTAAATATGTGATAATACTTAAAGTAATCGTCAATAAGGCCCCAAGATTGGTAAAAACCTAACGATAATCCACCAAAAAAAGCCAAAAGCCAAAATACTCGTCCCCCGATGTGATCCTGACGACCGTATTGCGAAACGCCAGGGAGAGATGTGAAAGAAAAGAATTCTTTCAAAGCAGTTTCTTTGGCATTTCTCTTACCGCTTGGAGCAAAAGACTTTTTCACCGCAGCATTTGCTTCTCGGACCACTTATTTTTTAAATGGAATTACACATAAATTTAATATAGCGGTGAAATAACAATCTTACCATAGGTTTTAGATTGATTTCTTGTACCGTATGTTGTGTAATTGTTCCTTTGCGGGAAAGGTTTCCCATCGTGGTAATACATATCGCTTATGAGCAATCTTGTTCAGTCTTGCACAATGGTTGCAATAGACTGTTAATCCACACTGTGCTCACGTATTTGTCATAATGGCAAGTTGTAATTTCATGTTATAATGAAAATTTCATTTCTTTTGGAGAACTTGTCAAAATGAGACCAATTGGTTTTCAAACTGTCAGTTTCTATCACGCGTGGTTGGACGTTTATACAATTGTAATGATATTTGAGACGAATAATTCATTGAGTGTTCCCCCGTAGAAGATAAGTTATTTCTATGAAATGTTAGCCTGTTGTTAAAATATGCAAGACATTTGCACGGTTTAAGTCCGGGAAGTCTCAAACAGAAATTAGTTTGCTATAAGACACCAAACAGAGATTAAAAAGACCAAACAAAAGACAACAGTAATCTACTGTATGGCGAGTACAGTACAATTTTTTTAAAACTTGTTATGCATAGCATAATAAACAATACAATTAGTTTTGAATTTTTCGCAACAAATAAGTTACCGATGAAGTTAAACAAATTTTATGTACAGATTTAACGAATTATAAAAGTTAGATCTGTAGAGGAACAAATCTTTAAAAAGTTTATTTCTACAATCGATGTTATTTGTTGTTTTGTTCCTATAGTAATAAACTATACCCTTCTTTAACGAGTGATTACAGCGGAACGAAACCTCATTTTATCAACAATATTATTAACCTCGACCAGAGCAGATCAATGTTCAGCACCATTGATTATTAAAGCCAATATAAATATAACTACAATTACATGACAAGACTACGGTGAAAACACCAGAAATTACATTCTCCTCTACAGTGTCCAGCCTTTCAAACGAAATGCGGCAAACTGAAAAGATCCGTCCAACCCAAACCAAAGGCAACTATTACACCCCACCTTATTTAAAAGATACCTTAGGTAATCAATTTGGAACTCATTATTTTAGCACTTTACAAAAATCCATGGAAAGACTCTCCTAAAGGACCAAATCCTAAAACTGCAATTGAAGAATTTCTCCAGGGTACATCAATCCCTGGACTGTTCCAATACGCCCAACAAGACCATTGGTTCGGTAAATTAACTTGGACTACCATTTTAATAGCCGGGCTTACTCTCTCGTTTTACCAATCATGGGAAATATTCTTTGAATATTTTGAGTATGTGTAAAAGATAATCACTCTAAAAAATATCGACCTATAATGTAATTCTTATAGATACAAAACGTACCAGCAGTCGGTTCTGCGAAGCAATGATACCCTCCCATTTCCAGCAGTTACTGTTTGCAATAAAAACCCTATTAAATGGTACAACGAATCTAACCCAACAGAATTCCAAATTGACTTTAGAGACGCTGAAGAGCTAGCCTACGCTGGAAAAGGTTTAGACCCGGTAAATGATAGTTAAATCATTGAGTTGGATATTCAACTCAATGGTTAAATACTTTGAAAACTGGATAAATTCCATTATTTCAGGAAAAATTACCGTCTATAGCAAAACGTTATCTCGGCACGTGGTTGCTTAATGATGAATTAAACATAAAGCAAAACGATGATTCAAACCCAAAAGAAGGTATAGATTATTTTAAATTTGAAGAATTACTGCCAATCAAAACATGGAACTACAGGAACCTTATTGGTGATAAGTATGGACGGTACGGACCATTTATTACATCTTTATTTGTAATTGTACTATTTGCCTATAAATACAGTGAATTTTTTCAATTTCCTCATCCTCTATACGGGTGGTGCTTTACATTCAATTCTGGAATAAAAGGAACTGCCCATTATGTCGACCCTTCTAAAGGTTACTAAAGGTTACTAATTTGTAACTTACATCACTTTTTATATTGAATTTTAAGAGCTCATCTTTATCATGTACATAAATGATGACCTCCAAACGCCATTCTTGACGCGATCAAACGGGTTTGTATTTTACATTCACGAACAAGGTACTCCTCCTATTCTCAGCTCACCAACTGCAATATCATTGGACCCAGGGGAATTGATGCGAGTTGGAATAACTATGGTAAAATAATTCAACGTTCCACAAACACAATTACGTTTCTTAAAATTTTCAGCAAAAGTTTAATCGTTTACCACCTCCATATCCATCAAAGTGCATTGATAAGATCAATATGGGTTACCGTGAAAAGATGATTTATTTTTATCCTGACACTTCTCCTTATTTATACTCAAGCGAAGTAAAAAAAAAAAAAAAAATTATTCGCATCTCTCAAATTTTAATCTGAGAAATTTAAAAACAGGGCTGCAGAACGACCCATCAACAACTAATGACCAAAGCAGACAAAAGATTTGACTGTATCAATCCAAAAATCCCCTATTACCAAGGAAAAGTCGAGAGCACATGCTTCTTCGAGAAGGGTAAGCATTCTTCAAGTCGTTTAAGTGGTTACAACACCTTTTTTGCTGCTGATTTGAATTTGATATTTTCTCCTCAGAGGATTTACGCAACTTCTTCCCAGATTTTAAACCCCATAGAATGGACTGTCCTTTACTTTGCGAGTATTAATCAATAATTTGTTTAGTTTGTTTGTCTGTTGAATAACTACTGTTTCCCAATTCATAGAGAATTGCAATACGTAACTCGGTTAAAATACGTGAAAAAACCTTTCAGGACTAAATTTTATCAAGTAGGTTGAGTTTATGTTAAATATTTGGTTTTATTAAAATTTAACAAACTTTTAGGGTTTTATTAAAACAGCAGCTCCTAAGTTATTCAAGGAGTTAGAAGAAAAACATAATAACTTAGTGAATGAGTAATACTACATTTGTTTAAATTGTACCCTTTTGAAAATATAATAATAAGTTTTTTAGTTTAGAACGTAATCTTGTTGGCTTTCAATTACACTTTGAAACAGACGTGTATGAAGACACAATAGAGCAAGCTAAATATACAGTAAGTTTTCAACCAGGATAATTATTGCCCTTTACATTCCTTTACACTCCTGTTCAGATAGCTGATTTGTGGGGAGCTGTTGGGGGAAACATTGGTTTTTGGACTGGCCTATCGGTGCTAAGTGTAATGGAAATCATTGACTTGCTTTTGATATGCTGTCGAAAGCCACCACCACGAGAGAGACAAGTTTCATCCAAAAGAAATCATCAATTAGTGAAATCTAAGAATGCGTTTGTAGTTAAAAGGTAAATTCTGTAAAGCTAAATAACTCAGTAGTATTATTCTTTAACTGACTTACTGCTTTGCTAATTATAAACATTAATGCTAGTTATATCAAAAAAAATTTATTTAAATTCTTACAAAATATAATCGTTAGGTCCCAAATTTTTTAATAAAAATTTGTCACATTCACCAGCAGAATAGAATGGCTTGTAAAAATGTCCAATAGACCATTATTTATTCTAGTTTCTTTCTACACAATAAATTATTCACTGCCTCATTTTTTATGACTGTAACTGGTGTGTAACTTAATAACACGGCTTTTGTTGTCATTTAAAATTTATTGGGTTATTATAGATAAACGGTGGTAATGTTGTATAACACGCTTTTATGGTTAATCATTATCTATCTTAAATAACTAATGAAGTTTCAGTCCCTGTACTTATACTTAGTTCCTAAATTGACGTTATAAAACAATTAAAGTCTCACAAATACAATAATTAGCGTCCATTTTATAATTACCGTTTTCACAATAAAATTTCCGAGCACCCCACACATTTGAAGGAAAGAAATCAGTCAAGAAATCCAACACAGAAAGATGTGTTACACACCATTACACGCAACCCAATAGCCTACAACAAAAATGGACGTGTCAAAACCACTGAAAAACCAGTCTATTGGTCAAGAATTTCTCGAGTCTACATCTATACCTGGAGTTTCCCAATTCGGAAAACAAGGTTCTAAAGTTGGAAAAGTTGCTTGGATCATTATTTTTCTTTCTGGATTTGCACTTTCTATATATCAATCTCTCGGACTCATTTCTGATTATTTCGAGTATTCCAACTTGTTAAACACATTTACTATTATTAATAATACCGTTAACTTGTAGATATAAAACTTATCAACAATCCATAATAAAAAGCAACGCAACTCTACCTTTACCTGCCATTACCGTTTGCAAGAAGAATCCCGTTAAATGGATGACATTCAAAGAATCAAACATGAAAAAATTATTCGATGAGAAATGTAAAGATCAACTGTCTTTGTGGGATGAGAATAAAGTAAGCAGTCATAAAATAAGTATACAACAACCACGTAACTTAGATAACTCAGGGAAAGCTGACCGAGTTCATGAAGAATTACATTAAAGAATGGGTTCTTTTACAATTCCTTCACGAAAGTGACGATGAAACTGTCTACTTTTCTAAAAACGAAGTGCTGCCAACCGTTATTTGGAGTGGGAAAAGAAGTTCCGAGACGCAAGTTTCAAATATTTTTCGTTGCACATAAATACATTTATAAATATTCTTTTAACTTCTCAAGTGACTCTATTGCTTTCAAAAATCCCTATTATGGAACGTGCGTAACGTTTAACCCTGGGGTGGGAAGAGATGTGATATTTGTGCAACCTGGAACAAGTAACACTTATTAGCATACTTTCCCATACTTATTGACAACATAATAAAAATACGTACAAATTTTTCTTACAGTTTTGTATATTCCTTTATACTACGACACAGAAGAAGAACCAGACTTTTTATTCAGGACTCCTGGGTTTGTATTTACTATTCACGAACCCGGCACGCCACCCGTTCTTGTTTCATCAGTAGTACATGATTTAGCTCCTGGAGCATCAGTTGAAATAAGTTTAACGCTGGTAAAAATATATAAACCCTTTCATATTCATTAGTTAAAATTCATTTTTTAAATTTAGAGACAATTTGTGCGGTTACCAGAACCGTACCCATCTAAATGTATTGACGGTACTTACGAACATTTTCGAGAAAGAATGGTGTATTATGACAAAGAAAAATTTCCATATCTATACTCGTTACAAGTGAGTTTCAAAGTGTCTTTAAGAAATTTGATTATGTTGACCCATATTATCTACTACATTCTTATATTAGGGATGTAAAAGTACTTATCTTCAGAATAAAACCTTGACTGATCTCAATTTTCAATGCCTTAACCCAACCATTCCTTTCTATAAAAAGGATAGGAAAGTGGAATTGTGTAACCTTCTAAATCGTAAGGGCCAAATTGACATTTGTAGCGATTTATAAACCGTATTGTCCCTTCACAGCGAAGGTCGGCAACAAGGACGTGGACATAAAAATGGTAGACGGTTTGTGTCCTTTTAAGTGCAAGTAAGATTCTGTTCGCGAACAAAATTAATTTTCACAAATTGCTGCAATTTTAGTGAAATCATATACGAATCTGTGTTCAATTTTGTTGATGACACCTTTATGGATGATTATTGGAAGGTTATAAACCATTTCACTTAACTCTATAAATTTTCTCTTTAGAAATAATTGTAGTTATAGAATTTTTTCAATACAGGATTTTGCAATAAATAAGTTTATAAGTGCCTTCCCTGCTTTACAAAAATCTGCTGCTACAATTACTGCTGAGACGTAAGTAAATTTCTAGATAAAGATTTCGGTCTAACTTGTAGAAATAATTAGTTTAGATCGTCATGTTGCCTTGATTGAGATTCGTTTTGAGTCATCACAATATGAAGACGCAGAGGAACAAGCAAAATATACCGTAAATTTTTTGTACTTACTTTGGTTGTTGAAAAAATATTGAAACTTGATTTCTTGAAGGTTGCTGATTTTTGGGGCGCCATTGGAGGAAATATTGGTTTTTGGACAGGTATATCAATTTTGTCGCTACTGGAACTCTTCAATCTTCTTTCGTCCTGTTTTATAAATAAAACTTCAGTTGCAAATTCAAACAAAAATCGTGTAACACCGTACAACATCAAACAAAACCGGCATATTCATAATTTTGGCACATACGTTTTGAAGTGACAAAGTTATTTCCACCTCAAAAATTAATATGCGAAGATGTATTATGCTTTCAATGTACATAGCTTTTGCATGCTGTGAATATGATGGGTTATTTTCAATTGCCTGCAAAATATTATTCGCTCATGTCAATTTCCAATCCCCCACTACTGTGGGCTCGAGCTCTATGGTTTCCATTTAATAATTCACTTCACTTATGTCAAATAAACGTTTATGTTTACTCACACTTCATTTACCTCGGATTGTAATTTTTTATGCAATCACATTTTTATCTCATGCATTCAAAAGCGGAGATCGTTTTTGTTCTTGTGTCCTAATTAGAACTAGTGGCGCCTCCCATTGACAGAATTACACATAACCAACATATCCATTGATTTAAATTTAAAACATTTATTTTGTTTTTAACAAATGTGCGAATATAACTTTTCAAGATTTTTCAAAGTTTTAAAAAAAAATACAGTTATTAATTAGCTAACAGAGAACAAACTACTGAGAATGCGAAAACTACATAAACAATTGAGCTAAATGAGGTGAGTACATACCAATGTACAAATACAAAACATAAGCCAAATTCAAAAATTATATCCATTCGGATTAAAGCAGTTACTACAAAGCAGACAATAAAAATGCACATATCATAAAGCGTTATTCTTGCTAGGAGCATTAAGGCAGCCATCGCACAACCAACACATAAGAATAATAGTTCAATAATTATTAAAACTTTTGCAATAAAATGATATTTGGTCAAATTTAAAAAAAAATTTGCGAATATCAGTAAAAGAACAACGACAGATCCTGCAACCATGACAATAGTGAGAACTGTTAGAGCAATGATAGCGACAGCTACCACAGTCACTGCCATAATTGCAATAGCCATGAAAGAAAACTTTTTCAAAGAGATTGTAGGCCATTTTCTTGGCGCGGGTACTTCGGAAAATGCCATTCTCTGCAAAAACTTGAACATGTTAATTTTTAAAGTATCAATTTTTAAAAATGTTAACTTACCACATGAACCGATTTATAACCTCGATAAAAATGATCACTCTTTTACTGATACGGATTTTCTCTGTTGACAAGTTTATAATTTATTTTACTAGTTTCACACCCTAAATCAAACATCTTACCACTACTTAACGTTTATTGTCGCTTTCCATCAAGAAATTTATATGTAATTTTACGAATTTGTTTGCTTTAAGCGTTAAGCTAATAATTACATCATGCAAAAAAATTCGCCATATTTTCCATTAACAATAATGTAAACACAACCGAAATAAAACACGTTTGCGTCAGAGATGCATTGTCGGGAAGTCATCATTTTCAGTTTTTCATAAATAAACACAATTTGAAGATGAAAAAAAAAAAATCCAACTTTATATTAATTACTGTTTATTACACCATTACATTTTCAAGATCATGAAGACAAAAATCTCTCTTTTAACCAAACGTACTAAAAAATATACAATGCCAACAAACAAGATAGTCAACGAAAAATCTCTCTTTAACCAAACGTACTAAAAAAATATACAATGCCAACAAACAAGATAGTCAACGAAAGTACATCAGGTAACTGTTTTGTCTTGTAACCAAATATAAGGAGTAGGAGCGCACCAATTTTAACTGTAGTTGTTGCCACATTAAATTGAAACGGAATCACTGTAAGCGTAAGTATGATAAGAAATCCACCCCCCATGACGCAGAGACTTGCTCGGGGAGAAAAATTTTGGAAGTAAGCCCGACATGCTAAGAGTGTTGTAAGAATCAAAAGACATGCAATATAAAATCCGTTGGTAGTGTTTTGGTACTCAATTTTGACGTTTTAATATTAGAGACCCGTGCAATACTGCGAAAAGAAAAATATCACGTATTGGCAAATGCATTTGAAAGTATAATCCTTTCCTTACCATGACTTCAAATTTAAGTTGTCATTTCGACAGAATTTAAATCTTCGATTACAATGCTGGCATGTTTTTACAGTGATTTAACAAGAGCCATTTTATAAAAACTTCAAACAATGCTTCATCAAACAATGCCTAGCTGAAGGGAAGAACATATGGTTTTCAGTAAAAATTTTTGGTTATACAGAATACTGAGTAATGGTAGTGAGAAAGCTGCACAAACTAATTGGCTGTCCAATTAGAAAATCTGTTCTACACAAATGGATGTAAACTGTTTACAAAATCTTAGACCTTTGTTTACAAACTGTGTTTGCAAATATTTGGACTCACCCTGTATGTACATTTATGGTAAAAGGGAGGAGGTATAGCAGCAGAACTTTTTCACAAGTTTATTTTTTGTAACAACCAATCACTTCTTCAAGGGTCAAAATTGAAAGCTTACAACTACCTAGGTTAATGAGAACTGAAAATATTCTGGAACTCAATCCAGAAAACCTTAACTTTAAACTTTGGTTACTAATGAACCATTAAAACAACTCAAAGAAACTTTATATAAAACTCAAACTCCATTCATTGACATTTAATCCAAAATCAAGAATAAAATACTTTACAGATGAACTGAAAAATTTCATTCAACAGCTGAAGGCAATAGGATTTAAAAATAACTTTCATTTTTCTCACCATATGGTCTTCAAAACATTTCTATTTTTTTTCCCAGATAGTTCCCGCAGGAGATTAAATTCAAGCAAAGTTTGCTCCAGAAATCTGTTAAGCCACTACACAATCCAACATTTTCCAACTCTGTAAGTGACGTGAGGCGAATGGGACAAACCCTCTTTGAAGAGGAAGTTCGGCTTATGATTCAAGCTATGACGTCATTCAGAAAAAAAAATCAATGAATCCGACGCGTGCGCACACATTTCATATCCAAGCACAACTAGGAATATAGGGTGGGGGATACTTCATCACCCAGACTTCAAACTTCCAACATGCCGTACACACACAAGAATCTAGACATATGGCGGGTAAGTTAAATTATAAATATAACTAGTTTTAGTGAATCCGAGTCGTAACACAGCCTTGACGTTGCTTCGTGTTGGAAGGTTTGCTAGGGGAAACCGGGTTAACCGCCAGTATTAGACGCAGATGTGAGAGACTGTCACCAGTTCTCTCATAAAAATGTGTGTCAGTATTTAGTATGAAAGTATCTTATATGTCAATATTCTGTATGGGGTGTGTTTAATTGGTTTTTGCAATGAAATTGATAGTGTGAATGTGCTAGTAATGCAGAGAAGCTGACCTTGATTGCTTACCGCTTGGCTTCCTGCGTGTAAAAAAAAGTATAAATTTTAAGTTATTGTATTGCACAAGCAGCAGAATTATCTGTTCTAGAAAATAATTAATACTCATTGTGCAATAAAAACATATCACAAAGGGTTGGTTTTTTTATGGTACATATTGTGTATGTTTATAAGGATGACCTTTTATTACACAAACACAGTTTGATATTGTATTAGTTGCCTAGATTGCAAATGTCAGCTGTCCCTTTATATGGAGAAAACATGTACAAAAACCTTTAATGTTTGCTTTTACCCTTTACAATCTCTCTGGGAGTACTTGACTAGAAAAATGATCCTTTTAGCAGATCATCTGTAAAAGGCTGGTTTTAATGGAATCAGGCTATCGAGTGCTTATATTTCTACTGTGTGTACTTAAAATTTCCTGGTCATGAAAATATTATTTCAATGCACATGAATTTTCATAACAGTACAAATATAGACAAAGGAATGTATTAAACAATTTGCTTTTCATTTGATGATCATATCTGAGACTTAAAGATACACAAATGAATAAGTTAGAGAGATTTATCAAACAAACAAAAAAAGCTGCATCAAATTAGAAACTGGCAAGCTTCCATTATTTTTATGGCTCCTTTCTTTCTAAAAATTCATCTTTCACGGGTCCATCTTGGTAATTAAATTTCATGTTGATTTGTCGATACATTTTTTTTCTGGTTGGGCGCGGTTCATAGCGAGCTCTGAAAATTTAATGCCCAAAACTTCAGTTGCATTTGTTTGAACCTACTTTGTGAAACCTTTAAAAATTATGAATTTTATAAAACAATTACTTTTTATAAATTATTTGCAAAGAACAATTCATATGTTATTGCAACTATATCAGGAAGTAAGGCGAAGAGAATCTGCAGAAATTGTGTAGAAGTTGACGTATGAGATTACTCCATCACTGTCATTAATGCTAGCTACTCCAAGGATACTTTATCTATGAGGTATAGTTTTGCCCGCAATAATATTGTATACACCCAATATTTTAACTGACACTATTCTAGTTCTGTACTGCTATTAATTATACTTAAAGTGCACCAAAATTATAATTTATGACATTTTTCTCTAGTGGTGTTTTTTATTACGTCGTCGCTGTAACTTTATCAGATAGATAATTCATATAAATTAAAAGCTCCGTACGTTATCTAATTGAAAACAATTAACATTTCATATTTTAGTTCTGTACCTGTAATTTTATACTTGTCGGACAGGGGTTTTCTTGTACATTTCCCAATGACATGTTACCATAGGCGCAGACGCTATAAAACTGACAAGTAAGACGTTAAAAAGCAGTTGATAGAAAGTTAGTTTTAAATTGGCTGCTTTCCAAATAATGGAGTCAGTGAATAAACCATCTGGTATTGAATTCAAAACTCCGGTGACAAACTTTTGAACTATAAATTTTCCTCAACAAATATCAAGGTCGAGTCTTTTAAACGTTTCCTGTGTGTGGGAAAACATTTCACTCGTATGATTAACGTATCAATTTCGCGCTGTGTGAGGTTTTTTTTATTACCGCATTAATTACCCTCCACTTTTTATACCTTTCCGTTAGATATAATTCAGTTTTCAAATTTAGATCACACAGATAAGAGAATTTCCAAGTAAATAAACTCCTACTACTTAATGCGGCAACGGATGTAAAGCAGAGGTTTGTTTGTTTGTTACTTGACTCATTTGATAGCTTCAAACTTACTGCTTACAGCTAACCCACGCGTGCCCATCTGGGAGCTACACTTGATTCTATAAATAAATTCGCTTCCTGTAGTTTTTTAAAGTGACATAGTTGACGAAATTGTATGTAGTTTCTAGTATATGGTATGGTTGTCCAGCTACCCTTTAGCGTTGCATTTAATATCCTGTGGAGCTGATAAAAAAACTCTTAGTCAGTGCTGCCACACTGCTACAGTTGGAAAAATAAGTCTAATCTAAGCAGTAAAACTTTTGTAGTGCCGTCTGTTACTCTGGTGTGTTATTGTGTGCAAACATAGAGAGACAAAATGTCCACCGCATGGACTTTCACATCATCTTATCAATTGAAACGTGTTTCAGCTCTACCGAGACAAGATAGTTTTAAGGTATGAGATTAAGATTTTTCGAGTTAATATTTAGTTATTTGGCGCTACTAGGTTCAGGTATGAGAGATGTAATTTCATAACGAGATTATTTATTATTAAACAGGTGGTGCGGGTTTTTTTTTAAATGAAGCAGATGCATATTCAATAAAAACCATATGAGTTTTGCAAAACTATTTGTTGTGCCAAGATATTTTAAGAGTTGGGATCGAATAAAAATAAGGTGTAGCCTAACTCCTGACTGATAACAACCGCTACTTTTAAGGAATTTTCTTTAAATTTTGATAACTTCAACTTGATTTCCTTATAACATACAATTTTTTTCCACTAAAGATCGGTTCTTTTACATTTCCTTTGTTTTCAGGATGTTAAATGACAATCTAATGATAACGGTTAAATAACAAGTTTGAAATGCTTAGTTGTTTTTGTTAACAGGAAATTAACTACAGATTATTAAATATTAAAAAAATAACATGCAAACTATGTTTGTATTATGACTTTTCGTTGCAAAAAATATTTTAAAAAAACAAATAAATTTTACTCATTCCAGTTTGGTGAAAAAGGATCAGGCTTCAGATCAAGAGGAGAATTACAAGATTTTTACGAGATTCGAGAAAAGTGCTTTTCGGATGGTCGCTTATTCGAAGACCCTTCATTTGATGCAGTGGATACCAATGTTTTCTATAGTAAACGGCTACCCAGACCTTTCCAATGGAGAAGACCTACGGTAATCGCTAATAAAACGTGTTCATGAAATTTATATGTCTAAAGATTACATAAAATAAATAAAAACCTTGGAAGTAAACAAAATCCATACGCGATAGAATTATGTAATCTTTCAATGCCTGTTTTTGCTCATCTTTTAAGACACGATATCATATTACGATATTAGATTCACCACAAATTGTAAATTAAGATTTTATCTTTTCTTTAAAAAAAAATTAGGAAATAATTCAAGACCCACATTTTTTCGTAGAAGGGGTAAGCCGCTTTGATGTCAAGCAAGGAGAACTAGGTATATAACTATAATTGATTGCATTTTCACAATTGATATAATTAAATTTATTTGGAAATAGTAAAATTGTTTCTAAATAAAAAATCCAACCGTAGTGTTCAACTCATCGTATAAACAATCAATAACAGTGATGTCTTTGTATTTAAATAGGGGATTGTTGGCTGTTAGCTGCAGTGGCAAATTTAACCCTAAACCCTGTCTTATTCCACCGAGTGGTACCAGAAGATCAGGGATTTATGCACAGCAAAAAATATGCTGGCGTATTTCATTTCAGGTACTGCCAACTTTTCTTGTTTAAGTTCAAGGCTTATTTAATTGTACATTCTATTAACCTAGATTCTGGCAATATGGCAAATGGATTGATGTTGTTATTGATGATCGATTGCCCACTGTCAATGGAAGACTTGTTTTTCTGCAATCGGTTGATAAAAATGAGTTTTGGAGTGCCCTGATGGAAAAAGCCTACGCAAAGTATAACCTAAACCGTCAACTCTAAAAAATTTCATCTCAAGGATTTTTTTTTTAGGCTGCACGGCTCCTATGAAGCTCTTAAGGGAGGAAGAATGTGTGAAGCCATGTGTGATTTCACGGGAGGTTTGACAGAAGATTTTAGTTTGTCTCAAGCACCTCCCAATTTGTTTACTATAATGATGAAAGCATACGAGAGGTCATCTCTGATGGGTTGCGCTATTCCGGTACTTGAATTTAAAGTTAAAGTAGAATGTGGGCTTAACATAAATTTTTTGTTTTACCTTAGCTTTTACCAGGAGAACCACCAGAAGGTCGACTAGCAAATGGTTTAGTGAAAGGTCACGCGTATAGTGTCACTAGTGTGAAAATGGTAAGAAATACTGTATATCCCTTTCTGGGGTACATCTGTATTGTCAATTGAAGGTGGATATTAAGACCCCTCGAGTAAGTGGAAAGATTCCATTAATTCGGATTCGAAATCCTTGGGGCAATGAAGCTGAATGGAATGGACCATGGAGCGACAAGTAAAATATTTTCACGCAGTGTTTTAACTTTCATTGTCCATTGCTTATCTAAGGTCTCGAGAATGGCAATTTATTTCTGATGCAGAGAAAAAAGATCTGGGACTCACTTTTGCTGCTGATGGAGAATTTTGGTGAGTAAAACAAAAATCGGGGGAAATTTTAGGGAAATTTTTAAAGGGTATTCTGCTTTTAGGATGTCATTCGCAGATTTCATTAAAAATTTTGTGGAACTTGAAATTTGCAATTTGGGCCCCGAATCGCTTCATGAGGATTCAGCTGACAAGTCAAGGTGTTGGGAAACGCAAGCGTTTCATGGGACTTGGATTAAAGGGGTGACTGCTGGAGGATGCAGAAATTATATTGGTAAAATTGGCTCAACTGCATCTAAACATTTAAAAGTAACAAATATTTACAGACACATTTAGTTGTAACCCACAATATATTGTGACACTGGAAGACCCAGATGAAGATGATGATGACAATTCTTGCACCCTAATAGTTTCTCTAATGCAAAAAAATCGACGTGCCAAAAGAAGTATGGGAGTTGACCATCTCACCATTGGTTTTGTTATTTATCACGTAAGTATTGATAAAACTAACGCAGTTAGTAAAGTTAACATAAACTATTTACTCCAAACTTTTTTCTTAGCTGAAAAACCCAGAATCATTCCCGAAGCCTCTTCCAAGGCGATTTTTTGAATACACTCAAACCTGTGCTAAAGTAGAATCTTTTACTAATTTACGTGAAGTAAGCCAACGGTTTAAATTAGCTCCTGGCACGTATTGTATCGTGCCGTCTACATTCGAACCAGAACAAGAAGGTGAATTTGTTTTAAGAGTCTTCAGTGAGAAAAAGAATGATATCAAGTAAGTTGAATAAAAACAGAAAGACTAGTGCCTATCGTAATCTGTCGAAATCATTCTTTAGGGAAAATGATGAAGACATTTCCGTTTCTGGGGCTGATGAGAATGTGGTACAGTACACTAACATAATGTTAATATTACTTCCTCTGTTTAATTTAATATCGCATGAAGGTGAAAGAGGCCAAAATTAGTGACGAAAAGCAAAATGCTATTGATGATTGCTTTAAAAAAATTGCTGGAGAAGATATGGAAGTGGATGCTAATGAACTGAAAGAAGTTCTGGACTTTGTCCTAAGAAAAGGTTTGTTGCACTAACCAAATAAAATATCCTCATCTTACACTTTTCCATGACAGAATTTGACTTTTCTGGCTTTGGAATTAATTTATGTCGGGGACTAATTGCAATGATGGACGTAAGCTTACATTGAGAAAATCTTTGACTTGGAAGTGTTTTATTAAATATTATTTTTTTGTATTCAGGAAGATCGCTCTGGGAAATTGGGACTTGAAGAGTTCAAAGCCCTGTGGTTTAATATAGCTACATGGAAGGGTGTTTTTAAAATGTACGATAAAAATAACAGGGGTAGCTTAACAGTTTATGATCTGAGAGAAGCCCTCGCATCTGCAGGTTTTTTTTGCTGAAATAATGAAATGGAAAAGTTCACACACTTAATCTTTTTAAACTTTTTAGGATATCACCTAAATTGGCATGTACTTAAAGTTCTTGCTCTGCGTTACGCTAATAAAAATAGCACCATAACTTTTGAAGATTTCATCATGTGCGCTGTGAAACTTAAAACCATGATAGGTTTGTGCTTGAGTATTAACTAATATATATAAAATAACATATCAAAATTGCCTATTATTGCCATTATAGAGCTGTTTAAGGCGAGAGATCCAAAGGGAAGTAACCAAGCGAACTTTAAATTAGATGAGGTAGGAATAATGAACATGAACCTCGTTTGTATAGTAATGTTTTTCCTTATTTTACTTGCAGTTTATAAAAATTACTATGTATGCCTAAGCGACAAGAGACGAAGCAATTGCCATACTGAAGTTTTATTATTTTTTGATCGCCCGAAAATATTGATCGTTTATCGCATTATCTATAGTCCCTCCATCGGAACTAATGCCTTAAAACATTTTTTAAGTTCCTATTTTCATATTTTTTACTCTTTTGTGACTTATCATTTACCACATTTCTGTATTTATGATTTTTATCGCTTTCATTTAAATCTTTTAGCTGCAAAATTTTAAGGATGTTCTTGTTATTTGTTAAATAGCTTATTTCGGGGAACAAAATTTAATTTCACTATAAGAAGGGGCCAAAGAACGAACATTTTCAATATCCAAAGAAATATACTTCCAACTTATGTGTTATTATCAGTATTTATTAAATATTGAAAAATATTACCATATTACTACTGCCTTTAACTCTCTAACTAATATCCTAAGACTTGATCCGTTGAAAGCATGTTTGTAGGGACAGCTATTTTTCTAACAAGTTGAAAATAACTGTATCAAAGTAAGGCAAACATAAACAACCAAAACTTAGAAAGAACTTAAAATTAACTTTTCAGAAAGTTTGTCCCTTAAAGATGTTTCCTGTTATTCCACCTTGTTATCTTATTTCTCTAAAATAATTTCAAACCTAATTGCTTGAATGTTAACTTCGTTTTCATATTATCTTATGGATTTAGTGCCTGCCCACAAAATTGTCTATATATACTTTTCTTTATTCAAAAAGTGTATTTCGATATTAAACTGCCCAAAAACAACTTTTAAGATTAAATTTCATTAAGTTATATTTACCTCACTCCATAATATGTGAATGTTAAAATTTATGATTCCCAAGATTTAAATATTTTGTATAATCCATACTGTTGATTGTTATAATTATTGTGTAAAGCTTAAAGGAAATAATCACTCCACACTGTTCCTTTGATTCCTGCTTGACAGGATTTTGAAATTGTGTGCCATTATTCCTTAAACAAACCTATTAAATTATTGTTGGATAATTATAAAAAGTGTAAAACTGATACATTTAATTCACTTAGGCTATAGCTTACTTCAATTACAATTAAAAAATAACTAATTACGTCTATGGCACGAGAAAGATTCAATTTGTTTTTTAAGCCTTTGGTTTTCTGACCTTAATTCTTCAATTTGAACTGTCTCGATGATTCCACGATTTGAGGGGGTACAGTTTACTGATGGCTGAAGTTCTGAAGCTTGAAATCAAAGTGTATATAATTAATTACTCGTATTTTGTATTAGAACTCTCCATTACTTGTGCTATCTAATGTATCCCGCCTCGATCTTCGAAGTTCCATTTTCAATTCGCTAGCTACTTTTTTTTCGTTTTCATACGCAGCCTGTAGTTTTTGTATCCTAATAACGAAATGGGAATTGTAGTTTTAGAAAACTAGTGCAAACAGACTTACATCGCTTTTAGAGGTGCTTCCTTATTCTTTATGTGCAATTTCAGTTCATTTACCTCACAATCTTTAGTAAATAACTGTTTATTGCATTGATCCTAAAAAAAAAAAAAAAAAAAAATGTGACAACTTATTTTACCTGGAGAAATAATGCAAGGCTACAAAACTTACTTTAATCTGGTTAATCTGTTGGTTTAAAGACTTGATTTCTTTGTCAAGATCCTTTTCCAAATATGACTGTCTGGAAATATTTGAAATGCGAGTTAAAAAATGATTATTGGACTGCAACAGCAATTCTTCAAATTCTTACTGTAAATTGCCTGTGTTATTTATGGTTAAGGGTTGGCGAGCATTCCTTAATATTGGAGCTTTATTTTCAGATGTTTGAAGGCTTTCAACTGGTTAGGAGAATATATAGAGTACATGCTTAGTAGTTATCCTTAAATTTAAAACTTACTTAGTTTTTTTGCATCATCTAGTTCCCTTTTAGTTGCCTCGTGCTCGGCCTTTTCGGCGTCAATCATTTCCCATAATTCTACACGAGAGTTATCTGCAATCTCTTCCAGTTCCTAAACGGAATAAAAGTGGACTTAAGTAACAGCATTTAAATGGCAAAGGCTTTAATGCACCTCTATATTTTTTTCAGAAAGTTCAAGTTTCTTTAAATATCTAGCTTTTTCTTCCTCTAGTATAGCTATTTGAGTTTCGTGTTTCTGCAAAAAAAAAGAAAAAGAAAAAGAAAAAGAAAAGTCAATTAATGAAAACAATAGTTAAACTTCTCTTAATACCCAATTTATTTCTTCCAACATTTTGCTATTAACTTCATTTTTCTCTTTTTCCATTTCTTTCCTAATGTTCATTTTATCATTTTCCAATTCATTTATCTGCACCTGAAATAACAAAATAAGATGAAACTGAAATTCGAGTAATGTTAACACATGCGTACTAATTGCTCTTGGATTGTGTTTCTCAAATTGTCATTTTGAAGCTGCAATGTTTGCACGCTTTCGCGTGAAACTTCTAGAGCTCTTTCCCCTTCAGCATACAACTCATGTTCATTAACCACTTGTTGCCTAACCGAATGAAGTTCTTCTTCTAGTGTAAGTTTTTCTTTTTTCTGGTTGTTACTCAGCTGCAATACAATTAGTAAATTACTGAGATACAATTCGCAATAGCAGTATAAAAGTAATTACAGTCATGAGTTCTTCATTTTGTGATTCCAAAGCTTTTAATTTGTCCCCTAATTCATCAACTTCTGATTGATATTTTTCCAAGGCTTCTGAATTTTGGCTTTTTAAATAATCGATTTCATTTTGCAAACAGGCGTTGGCCTTCTCCAAGTCCTTCACTTGACTTAATAAGCGCTATAAACAAAAATTGGGATATGATTATAAGGTTGTTAATGTTACTTTGTAAAACTGTTTGTGGATGTCATAAATGTGATATACGATTATGGTCGTATAAGAATGTATGTGTATGAGATAAGGTTTAGAATAAAGACAACTGAGTTAGGTTTAAACTTAGAACTGCCCTGACTAAAGACTAGAGAACTGTACTTGATCGGAGCAGGACTCTGAATGCCCAGGTGAATAGCTCCTCATCCTCAACTCCTAACTTGCCACGTCATAGGCGACCTTGGAGGGTTTAACCCTTTTCCAAGAAGGGCCAACCCTATTTACTCAATCTGGCCTCACTTTGGGCCTAACTATATGGGTTATTATATTCGTATATTATGGGCATGACATAAAATGTGAATTCTATATGCAGTTTCGCCTTCCAAAAGTTCCATACCTTTTCCAAAACTTCACATTCTTGCCTGCTCTGTTGAGCAACAATTTCCAATTTATCTGTCAACTCGTATTTTTCTGTCTTCAACGCATTTATTTGCTCTGACATTACCTAAAATTCAAATTACACTGCTCTCTCAAACTGATTGTAAAACTGCAACGTTACATACCGCAAGTTTGTTTCTGGTTTGTTCCAACTCTGCTAAATCTGATTCAGCAGCCTTCTAATTGTAAGTAAATATTACGGTTTTTAAAACATCCTAAAAGCAGCACGAAAAAAATACCTTTTTGTCTAATTCAGTGAATTTAAACATCAAATCTTCAATTCCCTGTTTCAGTTCGGTTTGACTTTTCATCATTTGGTCTTCATAAAGTTGCTTTTGCTTCATTTGCTCATTGTATGATTTGTTTCTAGTGACCTCTAAATTCAAGAACTCAATCTGTTGAAGCTGAACTTCTAATTTAAGTTCAAAAGCATGCCGCATCTCTTCCATAGATTTGCCCGTTTGAGTTACAGCTACGTTTAGGGTTTCAATTTGTTTCAGATAGTCTTGAATTTTAACTTCGTAACCATTTGTCGCTTCATCTAAAATTTGTTTACTTAGTAATACGTCTGCATTTCGATCTTCTAATAATCTATCATGCTCTTCTTGCAACTTTTCACTCCAATTCCGCATTTCCTTTATATTATTTTCGTGTTGCATTTTTTCTGCTTTTAACATATCGATTTGGTTATTCAAGTCTTGAGTTTCTTTTTCATATGCCCCTTCCATTTCTTCGATCTTCCTTTTATAGTCTTGAATTTTAACTTCGTAACCATTTGTCGCTTCATCTAAAATTTGTTTACTTAGTAATACGTCTGCATTTCGATCTTCTAATAATCTATCATGCTCTTCTTGCAACTTTTCACTCCAATTCCGCATTTCCTTTATATTATTTTCGTGTTGCATTTTTTCTGCTTTTAACATATCGATTTGGTTATTCAAGTCTTGAGTTTCTTTTTCATATGCCCCTTCCATTTCTTCGATCTTCCTTTTATAGTTTTCAATATCAAATTCCAGTTTCTTAGTCAATTCAGCATGCTCTTGATTTTGTTTCGTGACCTCTACAATTCTATTTTTCTGTTGAGTTATTTCTGAATTCAACTTTTCTATCTCTGGAACTAGTTTACGTTCAGTGGTATGTCTAATGTCTTCTGCTGCGACTTTGTAGTCTGATTTTAATGTTTCCAATAGTTGGACTAGCTCTTCTTTTTCAATGTTCAGCTTCTCTATTTGCTCAAGGAACTGTTCTTTTTGAACATTTAAAGTTTCACGAGTTTCCTCGGCAGACCGAGTACTATCTGCGAGTTCTCTGTTCAGGTCCTCAATTCGTTGAACGTGATTTTTTATTTGGAGTTCATTTGATCTTACTTCGTTCAAAGTTTGCTCATGTATACGCAATTTCGAATTGTATATTTCTAGTAACTGGTCGTATTCTTGGTTTTGGTTTTTACACATTTTCTGCATTTCTTCCATAGTTGTTTTATATTCTGTAATCTCTAAGTTCAAGGAAATCAACTGTTTGTTTAGTTCTTCTATTTGAATTTCGTAAATTTCGTTTACTTCTTCTGTATATTGATTAGAATGCAACTCTGGTTCCTGAGGCAAGCCAATGTGTTGCTCTTTGTTTTGTTCGCTACAAATCCTCATTTCTTCCTCAATTTCTTGATTAGCTTTAGAATCAAAAATTTGGTCAGGCATTTCTTCAGCAATCTTGTATTGGCCTTTATCTGTTTTCAATGCTTCTGTCAGCTGCAATAACTCATGGTTTTCAGCAGTCAATTTCTGAATTTGAAGAACAAATTCCTGGACTTGATTTGTGATTTGTTCCAACTTTATTTTGTATTCTTCTGCTTCCAACACATATTTTTCAATTTCTTGGTTACAGTTTATCTTTTCGACTGCTTGGCTGTTTTCCAACATCACCCTCTTTTCCTCAAAATTCGATTTGAATACTTCGATTTGATTTTCAATGTCACGTTTTTCTAAGTTTAAAGTTTCTAATTGTAGGACAAGCTCCTGCTTTTGATTTTCATAAGTTCGTCTGATTTCTTCCATTGAAACTTTATATTGTTCATGCTCTGCATTTAAAGCTTCTGTAAGTTCAGTTTCTTTCTGTTTTTGCAGTTCGCAACGCAGCTGTAATTGCTCTATATGTTGCTGAAGACTTTCTGTCTTGTTCTTGAACTCTTCATTCATTTGCTCCATAGAAAATTTGTACTCACTTATAACTAGATTCAAAGCTTTTTGTTCCTCACAATGCTCTTCCGCGTGAAGTATTGCTTGCTCATGCATATCAAATATTTGCTTTTCACAAGCCTGTAAAATATATTATGGCTACAAAATGTTATATAGGGCTACAAAAAATTTCAAACCTCAACTCTTTCTTCTTGCGATTGCAGTTTTCTATCAGCATCCAAAAACTCCTTTTCCTTTTCTTTCAGTTCTTCCTCCAAAAAATGAATTTTTCTTTTGAACTCAAGAATTGATTGCTCTCCATCTATTACACTTTGGCAGTTATCAACTGTCTTCTGGCATACTGTCATCTCTAGTCCATCATTTGAAGTAAATTCTTCATTGCCTACTGATGCAGTAGCTTCTTTCACTTGCTCGATATTTTGCAAACAACATTCAGATCTTTGTAATTGGTCCCGAGCTTCGTGCAATAAACAGTTCAATTCTTTGTTTTTTTCGTGCAATTTATCTTTCTCTTCTAGTGTTTTTATAAGTTCAGTTTTCAACTCATTGTTTATTTCTTCGAACAACCTATTTTGTTCCAATAGGGTGGCTTTTTCCTCTTCGTATTTCTAAATGAAACGAATATTTAAGCTTGTGTAGTAATTCTTGGATTTTATGCTCACCTCTTTCAAATCTTTTCTTTCGCTGTCGTCAAATTCTGTTGAAGATTTTGCAGTTTCATTTCTATCTTCACCTAGAATCTAAAAATTAAACTTTAAATACAAATGTCGTTTCATTTCACAACTAACAGGCACCTCAAATGTCGGTGGTTCAACATCAGATGGAAAATTCTTCGGCCGAAAACTTTGGTGAGCGGACATGAACCCTGAAAATTGGAGATAGGTGTTCTAAAACCAGTGTCATTAAACTGTGTCGAATTAAGCTTATTACCGTCATCATTGAACTTCCTAAATGGCTGCAATCCCGGACACCAGGTTTCTCTTCGAGGATGAAACTAAAATTGAAATTGTGTTTCAAAATTTTTAAAATAAAATAATTGTTATTACATACCTTTGAAACTGTGGGTAAAATAAAAGGTCTGCTTGAAACGAGAAGCTTTTTACTCATGCCAAGAAGTTGTTCTTGTAGCTCGTATATACGAGTGTCTCGTTCTTCCAGTTTTTTTTGAAAGACTTCACTCTGCTGAGATTTTTCATTCTGAAATAATGTTAAGTTTTTATATCTCATATATAAATATGGTGTGTGTCTGAACAGACCTGCAATTCTGTTTGCAACTTCTGAATTTGAGATTCATATTTCTTCAACAACGAATCTTTACTTAAAATGGCATTTATTTTTGGCTTGTTTTGCACAGCCCGCGCACGTTCCGCAAACTTAAAAAAGTAAACATCAAGATAATTTTATATAAAAGAAAAAGATAGGTCGCACTGTTACTTGTAATGTTGACAGTCCCTCATCGTAAACCATCGGAGTTATGGTGCAGATTACACTTGTTTTGGAATTTCCACCAAGTGATGGTTTCAAAATTCTTGTGAGTTTCGAGTCTCGGTAATTAATAAACTGACTGAATTAAAGCAATTTATTACAATAATAAAAATATTTGCGTTAAATGACTTACGAATTTCCTTCACTTAACTTTGATATCACCAAACTTAATGCCAGCAAAGAGCGATTGATATTGCAACCTTCTTTAAATAATACTTTGTTTGAATCATTTTGAGCACATTTTTCTGATCCGGCTAAATCAACTAAATTCTGCAATATTTAAATAAACAAAGTAAGATATTAAATATGTCCAGATAATAAACGTACAAGATGGGCCACAACAACAGAGTCTTCATTCTCATCAGCAGCAATCATATTTGAAATTAGCCCGTGACTTTCAATTATCTGTGCAGAAAAAACATTTTAAGGCAAAACTATTTGATTAGCATTGAGCAAATTAATCAACCATTCGGCAAATTGTGTGAGAACGTGAACTTCCTTCATTCATACGAGTATCGCCCACGTGTCTTTGTTCTAAAAATATTTATAATCAAATTAACACTTAAAACATTAAATGGTATTGCGGCAATTACTTTGTGCGTCCATTAATGCCTGCATGAGCTCTGAAGCTGACGTCACTATTAGTTCAGACAAGTCCTTTATTTCAATATCCTAACATAATACATATTTATTAGAATTAAGGTCACTGTTGCATGAATATTACTTACTTTATCGCCTCTGATTGTAAGGGAAGCTGGATTTTTGCTTAACAAATCTGTGACAATTTCATTATAAATCTCAATCACAGACACACGAAGTAAATATGTTCGACCAGGAGTCTTAAAAAGTAGATTTTAAAAATTATTGTTTTCCAATTTTTTTTTTTACAAAAACTTACTTTTTCTATAAACTGAAAAATATAATTTACTGCCAATGCAATGACGCCTAAATTTGTTTCACTGCCCATCATTGTGTAAGTTTTCCCAGAAGCAGTTTGCCCGTATGCAAACACAGTGCCTAAAGAGATATAAAATATATATTTTATTACGCGAAACCTTAGGATTATACAAAACTAAAAATGTATGACCCTATGTTAAATACCATTATATCCGTCTAAAAAGTCGTCAACCACAGGTCGCACAATTTGTTCAAATACTTTCTCGTTTTCATCTTCAGGTCCGAAAACAGTATCTGGAGGAGTAAAATGGTTTTAATAAATGTACACAACTTTTAAAATAATTCGATGCCTACCGAAGGAATAGGTAGCTGGTTTTGAACTGTTGCATGAAATAACTTGATTTCCCTCTGACCTCCAAACCTCCACTGCATTTTCATTTCTTTCCCTAAAATAAAGAATACCGACAATTAACTATTTGTTATAACATGTTAGTTAAGTAATACCTGTCAATCGGGGGACGAATTCTTATAGCAACTTGAATGTTATCACTCATATTTAACTACTCGACGTAAAGCCAAGCCAACGTGCCGTTTTTGAATCTGTCGCCTGTAGCAAACGCTTACCGTAATACGTTGTTTTTTCAAAGGCTGTGATTGGTCAGCGTTTACGTCACTTGCGCCTGGAAACGCCTACAAAGATCATGGCCGATGTGTATAGTAATCAAAATAACCGTGTGAGAAATAATGTTTCTGTGAAAACTATCAGTTGTTCATCCGATTAAATGAATTCATCTAGCTAACAATTTTATAGTTTTAAGTTACTGAATTTCCTAAAGATGTCAACAAAGTGAGAGTTGAATTACGTACTGTTTTATTGAAAATGTTATTAAAAATATTTTATTTTATTTTAGGAAGGATAGTCAAGGCCTTAGGGATGATGACGATTATTGGAACGATACACAATTTAAAAATCCATTTGACTTTGATTCGGATGATTTTGTTCCTCTTTCGGTACAAAGGCTTATGCAATACATTTTCTAAAGCTGATTCTAAAGTAAACATAAATTCAGAAATTAGGCAAACCATTTACTGGAAAGAATGAAGATTTCGAAAAATCAAAGGATAATGTTTTATTTTCTGCTATGCTGGGGAATGTTGATCGTGGTGACGATTGGACTCCAGGTTTTGCTGAATAAAAACTCATGAAATGACATTATAGTTTGATGTTATTGTTATTCTAGATAAATCAGTTTTTAGCGCGAGATACAGGGAAAATAGTGTCACTTCATTAAATGATCCAGGAGGTAAAATCGACTTAAGAAATTAACGTAAACTATAATTTTTCTGCTTTTATATAAAGACCAATTAACATCAAAATTTCCTGCAACTCGCGTTGCAAAACTTGAGAGTCAAATTCAACACTTAAAGAGACACACACAGGTTCAGTTATAAATTTAAAAGTAAAGAAACGTAAAAATTATTATTCAATGTTACAGGAAATCCCATCGTTATCTGATATAATTGATAAAATAATAAACGATGATGTAAGAAAACAAAATCTTAACGCAAATTAAAAAAAAACTTACCTCTTTTAACAGTATTACAGCTTAGAAAGGTTTCGTTCTAGAGAACTGAAAGTAGCCTTTTTAAAAGCTGCAATTGATTCGCACGATGGGAATGCAATTTTACGAGTAAATTAACTAATTAAATATTTTGAGACGTTATTAACACTCATACCGTTTCAGGCTGTTTTGCATTTAAAACACAATACGAAA
>JAQGAS010001075.1:0-26223 GCA_034686365.1 Pachymerium ferrugineum | reverse complement strand
TACGTCACTTCCCTGTCAAAATACGACACATGCTTTCTGTATTGATTGTAAAGCTTCAGCGATATCGATATTTTTTTTAAATAAAATCAAATGAATATAATTAATTTCATTTAATAGCTCAGTTCTACTCGAACGTTTAAAAGGCTGAACTATCATATACAATTATTATTAAACATTCGGGACGGAATCACACGAGAAAATTATGAGTGGAATTTAGAGGTGATAAAGAGGGTACAGCATTATTACGATATCTGTATTTCACGGAACTGACAGACTTACACTCTAAAAAAAACAGATTTATTTAGTGTGTATAATACCTAGACTGTAAAATGTCAACTCAAATCCTCCTCATTCATCAATTGTGTGTTCCCATAACAGATAACACCCAAACTGGTGTTTGACTTTTCTTTAACAGATGACTATTTGCCTATGTAATGCGTACAATCCATAAATTAAATGGTCACGTCATGTAAATGGGGAGAAAGTGTTGAAGAGAATTTTAGATAAAGCATCACTTAAGTTTCGAAGCAACCCTATTTTTGTACACACATCAGGGAGCTTGCTCAATTTGACTTTTATCTATACACTTAAAGCGTATGACGATTTACGGATGCGCAGAACCGAGGTTCGATCGAAGATTTGTTTTCCACACATCCCATAAATCGTAATAAGCTTAGTATCAATTGTCCAATCGTTATAACACGTCATGATTATTTAATTCCCTTAAAATATACTCACAGTAAATATAGATCCATCGAAACAGCCTAATTTCGTAGTGAACGA
Source organism: Pachymerium ferrugineum (assembly GCA_034686365.1). Lineage (NCBI taxonomy): Eukaryota > Metazoa > Arthropoda > Chilopoda > Geophilomorpha > Geophilidae > Pachymerium > Pachymerium ferrugineum. Next base: position 25,440 of record JAQGAS010001075.1, on the reverse strand, counting down.
TCAACGAAGTTATGCCACATTGACCATATAATGGTGCATCAGAATGTGAATCGAAATCACTGACATCTGGTGATCTAAAAAATTTTAAAATACTTAATAGAGGAAAAATGTTACATTTGTGTCTTTTTGTATGTAAAACTTACTCTCTACAAATACTTGCACTATTTAAGATCTCAAACGTGTGAGATGATCAAAGTCTCATCTTGGTTGGATCCTCAAGTCATAACTTTATGTTCCATATCCTCGGACATGATGTGAAATGAAAGTCCTTGTCTTGAAGGAGATATTTTTCCGCTTTGTTTAATCGTATTAATAATGAATTTTAACTTCGATTAAAAATATTTAATTCTATCAAATCTTACTTCGTTCTATAGTGGTTAACATACTAAACTAATTCCAAATTAATGTGTCCAACTCTGCTACCGATGTACAAATCCTAGAAAATAACTATTTCAATAAAACGGTAACGGACACTTCTGCATTTCTAAATACTTATCTAATCGAGTTACAACGTCTTATCAATCCTTGACAACACAACCATCCTCACAAGCTGACACCTTGCTGTCATTGCCACTGTCGCAGCCATTTTGTTTGCTAGATGGTGCGCCGACTGGTGATGAAATATTACATTTTTTATTGTGGTGACTCACCACCAGGAGCGCTTACTAGTATTTCTTCCTTGTCAACAGATTAGAACGTAAATAAAAATTTTGTTTTATTTCATTTATGATTATCTGGTTTTTCGGTTCAATGCTAAAAAAAGAATAATCACCAAAATTCCCAAGTGCAAAAACCTTAAAAAATAATTTCTTACCATTGACTTGAAGATCGACTTCAGGTTGGCTGCATCTTCCGTGAATAAAAGGCCACTTACCTCAATTTCCATAAAATTCCACGTAAATTCCAAGAATGTATCAAATTAATTTTAAACCCATCAAAACTGATTAAATTATTGCGAAAGCTAATTAAAATCTGCCATTATAAATATTCATAATAATGAAAGATTAATGATTATTTTAATAAAATAATAGCAGCTGAGTTTTAATCTAATGAAAAATGAAATGAAAAAATTTCTTTGAGCAATAAAAAATTACAAAAAACAGGTAAACAACTAAAAAATTTTTAACCTTAAACAAAAATAAATGAATTTCAATATTTATTAATTTTCACTTCAACATAATTCCGTAATTTAATTCGTGACTTCTCATATGATCTGCTAACCCTTTCATACTCCTGAAATTCATGCTACAAACCCTACACACAAATCGGTCGCCATCATGAATCGCTTTGTGTTTGGCCAAATTTGAATTACAATCTGAGCAATGTCCACATATGTCGCATTCATATTTCCTCAAATGGATATTTGTATGTTTCTTAAGTGCATAAACAGTTGTAAATGATGTCCCACATGTTGAGCAATAAATGCAGCCAGATGATGGTTTCCTCGCATATCCTAGAAATAAAAAAAAAATAAAAAATTTGCAAAAAAAATTTTACAAATCCAAAATTTTAACACAAATTACTTCTCAAAAGCGGTTGTGACTTAATTAAACCTCCTGCAAATCGAAAAACAAACCAAAAAAAAAATAAAATAAAAAAATGAATGAAACTTACTTCAAATATGATTCTTGACATATTGATTAGCCATTCGTGCAATTTTCTTTCCCTTCCGATGAATTTTGGCGTGAAAGTTGAGCGTTGTTTTGCTGTTAAATTGCTTATGACAAACGGCGCATTCGTGCTTAAGTCTTAAAGTTGGAGGTAAATGAGTTTGCCGATGTTGCATCAAAAGTGCATTGCTCTCTGAACACTTGCCACAAACTTCACATTTAAAGCGTTGTAAGTGAACATTCATATGATACTGAAGACCACTTTTCCAGCAAAATACCTTGGGACACAACTGACAGCGAAAACCAGCATCTGAAAAGTAAATTTTTTAAATTATAAGCAAAACTATTCCCATTTAAAAAAATAAATTAATTCACGTAAAACCTTAAGTTGCTAATCCACAGCAATAAAACAGAATAAGAATTAAAATATTTTTATTCCAATTAAAAATTACACTTAAGAGTTTTTAAAATGTGGTCGTTGTTTCGGTTGAATGTGTATCTCTAAATGTTTCTGTAGTCTTGCCGAACTTTCACAGCAGTAGCCACAAACATGACACTTATAACGTTCTTGATGTACGTAGAAATGATGATTGAGAGAAGAGCGCGAGAGAAAGGTTTTTGGACAAAGATGACACACGTGTTTTCTTTCAAGCCCTGAAACAGAAGATCAATTTTCTTAAATAATAAAACAAAATTAATTTTAGCAACTTTATATAAATAAAAAACTACCTATAGATATTTCTAATTACACTATCGACTATTTTCTTCCCACCCATTATCGCAAAAATAGGGCTATCAATTTACATGGAAGTTATAAATGATGAAGGCGACGTAAATGAGTTTGCTGATGCTTTTTCAAAGACGCATTACTTTCTGAACAGTGTCCACAAACTTCACATTTGAACCTTTCCCTATGCACGTTCCTGTGATTATATAACGCCGTACGAGATGAGAATTGTTTTGAACACACAGCGCATGCGTGATAGACGATTTCTGCTGTATTACTCGCTGCGGTACTGTAATAGGGACCTGTAATTACACAACAGGCCTACAGTCAGTTTTAATATTACATAGAAAATTAATAATAAAATTTGAAAAATAGTATAGAGTAATTAAAAATTATAACTTTGGATTGTAAAACTATTTATTAACCGAAACAAATAACAGGCCTAACATATCCAAAATACACATAAAATCCTATTACGGGAACCCATGGGTAGTGTAATGTTTTTTCAAATAATCAACACGTTGTGAACTAAAATCACAAACAAGACATTTGAATATTTCTCGATGTTGTAATATGTGTTTTGTCAATGTCGATTGATGAGTAAAACACAATGAACAGTTAGGGCATTTCAACTTTGGTTCTTCTTCTTCAAAGTGCGTTTTCTTATGTTTATTCAACCTATCACGTCTTGAGTATTGTTTTGAACACACAGGACATGTGTAAGGGTTACCTGCAATTGCACAAATGTTCGTAATCAGTTATCAACAAAAATAAACAAATAAATAAAGATAAATAAAAATCTCTCTTGCAATGGTTGTGACCTTAGTTATAAATCCTGATTAAGATGCCTAAAAAATACTGCAGTTCCCTTGCAGTTTTTTTTAAACAACTGCAGTAATCCCGCAAATTTATCAGTTTTTTCAGCAACGGACTTTATTGGATATTTCAAAAAGAAAAATAAAAAAAAATTAAACCTATTTCCATTAAACCCTGTTTATTATGAAAGACATAAAACTGTGAAAATAATTTTAAAAAAAAATTTTTAATAACGGCTTTAGGAGCTCAGAAATCCTCTCGCAGATCGATATTTGCAAAGCAACATTTGGTTTAATTGCTTCATGTGTTTAATTTTTCCAACTGAATAATCATTAATATTTCTCCTTGAATTTTTAAAGGATCATTAAGAAGCTTGTTTAAAATTGAACACGAAATAGGTTATTAAAAAAAATAAATAATGTGATTGGTACTAAAGTTAAAATCAAAATGCTTTATTTAAAATTATTTACACTTTTATTTAAAATTAACATTTGCAATTTTTTCTAAAATATTAGTAAATGAAAAAAAAAATCTTACCTTTAAAACATGTTGTAATATAAAAATGAAAGTTTTTATTATTTCTTGTTTACTCTGTACAGACGTATATGCGATTGATGATGAATGTGCAGTGCGGCATTACTCTGAAAACATCGATGACAAACTCGACATTTGAACCGCTCCAAATGGACGTTACGGTGGTGTTTAAGCGCTTGTTTTGAAGTATACACTTTGTTACAGTCTGCGCAAGTGAAGATATCCGGAGATCGATTCTGTAGGCGTGATGAAACTGTAAATCAATGGAAGATAAGATGATGATGATGTAATTAAAACTATAAATTCAGAATTTTCCAAAACAAACCAAAGACAAATTTTAAATTAACACAAATTTTTATTACCAAAACAAAATTTAAAAAATAAAAATAAAAATAAAAAAACATTCTCCATTAAAAATTTGTTGAACTCATTTCTTGCCATGAAATTTTCTTCATTCAAATGCGACGCGTCGGAAATGCGAAGTAAAATGCAATTGAAGTGCTGCATTACTTTGAAAACATCTAAAACACAAGTGACATTTGAACCGCTCCAAATGGACATTTCGATGATGTGAAAGCGCTAGTTTTGAAGAGTACACCTTGTCACATTCCACGCAAGTGAAGACAGCTGATGAAGGCCGACTCCGTATACTTGAAGAAGCTGTAAATGAATGAAATATAAGATGATGCCCGTGTTGGTGTAATTATACAAAAATTTATAAATAAAACAAAACACAAACAACTACAGACAAATTTCGTTACGTGTATGCACAGATATTTATTACCAAAATCAATACAAAATTCTCTCCCATTGTATGTATTCATTTTTGTTTCCAACTGCAAAAAAAAAAAATACAGAAAACTTATAGAACCACAAAGAATAAACATTAATATTAATTACCATCGACTCTTTTCGATGTGTCTAGAAAAGTGAGCTTGACATTGAAAACAATGTCCACACACATGGCAAGTGAATCTTCCCAAATGAACGTTCCTATGAAGCGCAAGGGCTTTAGACGATGGGTAACTTTTACTGCATTGAGGACAAGGGAACCGTATTGAACGACCTCCTTTTTTCTTGCGAGCATAATCTGAAGTACAATTTTAAAATAATGAAAAACATGTTATCAAGTTAAAATAATTATTAAAAATCGCAAACAAGACAAGACAGACTTTCAAGTATGTTTACACGAATTTTTATTATCAAGTAAATTAATAAACTATAATCAAAATTTTAATTACAAAGTTATCTACTATAGACAAGTTTAACGCAAACCGGGAGGATGGAGCACGGCGCCTCCCCGTCGACGCGGGCCGGTAGTTCAACTAGTTCGTGTGTAATGGCGGACGCGTGAATACGATCGCAGCGCCGCGCCGGCAAAAGTTTGCGTTAAACTTGTCCATTATACTCATGTTACTTGACTTATGTTTACTGTAAGGACTTTCGGTAACTGCAAAAAAAAAAAAAAACAAAATGAACAAAATTGTACAACCATGTTTTATTACTTGAATAAACATTGATTTCTTAATTACCATCGATTCTTTTTTATGTGCCCGGAAAGGTGAGCTCGACATTGAAAACAACGTCCACACAAATGGCATGGGAATCTTCCCGAATGAATGTTCTGATGGAGCAAAAGAGCTTTGGTCGACGCGTAACTTTTGGTGCATTGAGGACAAGGGAATTGTAATGAACTCACTCCCCTTTTCTTCCAAGTGTAATCTGAAGTATAATTTTTCAAAAAATAAAAATAAGGTGAAAATTATATTTCCAAATACATACAACAAACTCATCGTTTAAAAACACAGACAAAGACAGACAAAATTTTTAAGTGTATACATAAATTTTTATTACCAAATAAATTAATTCTGTTAATTATAAAATGATAATTAAATTCTTAAATTAATAAACAATTATATATTATTATACTTATATACTAGACACTTGAGTCATTTTTACTGATAAGTTTGTCTGCAACTGCAAAAATAAAAAAGTTATTAAAAATTATTCAACTAGATATTAACATTTAAAGGTTTCTAAATTACCATCGACTGTTTTTGATGTGTCCAAAAAGGTGAGCTTGACATTGAAAACAACGTCCACATACATGGCATCTAAATCTTCCCAAATGAATGTTCTTATGGTGAGCAAGGGCTTGATACGATGCGTAAACTCTGCTGCATTGAGGACATGGGTATTGCATTGGTCTCTCTCCTTTTTTCTTCCGGGTATAAACTGAAGCATAATTTTAAAAGAGGTTAAAATTATGTTTACAAATTATAAAAAAAATTAAATATACTTAAAAATTTGATGTATGTGTAATTAGAATAAGAAGAAAAGAGTCAAATATGTTAGATTCAAATATTTTATTAACTAAATAATTCAAACTTGTTTTCTCGCCAATTTCTTTTTCAAATGAGAATCTGAATGCGTCTTTAATGCCGGTTCGCTTTTCAAATAGAGTCCACATAATTTACAGGGAAATTTTCGAAGATGAATGTTCATGTGATATAAAAGTCCTTGTCTTGAAAGAAATACTTTTCCGCATTCTATGCAGTTCCATCTTCTAGGTTGACTTTCTTGGGTGATACGTCGCTGCGACGGGGAAACTGATAATAAAAAAAAAATCTCAATCAGTATCGAAAAGTAGAAAAGAAAAGGAATCCAAATATATAATGTAATAATAATAAAAAAAACATACAAATTCTAATTAAGTTCAAAGCACCGTTCATGTATTTTTTGATGATCCAGCAAAGCAACTCTGCTCTGACAGCACACGCCACATATTAGGCATTTAAAACGACCAGTATGAATGTTTATGTGATGTGTTAATCCAGTTCTTGAACCGTATGTCTTGTCACACAATGTACATCTGTATACTGCGTTTGTAGCCACTCTTCTACCTGTCAATCAGACAGAACAAATCTTATTACGTCATATTAAAGAACAAATCCTTTCATAAAAGTTATCAACCAAAAGCAAGAAAATACTCTCTATAAAAAAAAAAAATAAATAAACATCAGCAACGATTTTTTTAAATATTAAAACGTTTATTAATGTCATTACACTTACCTAATATTTTTTTTTTACAATAAATATTACATCGTTTATATTACAATTTTTAAACAAAAATTTATTGCTGGTGAGTTCTCGTGTGTGATGTCAATGCCCATTTGCTTTGAAAGCATCGTCCACAATAAGCACATTTAAATCTTTCCTCATGTATATACGTGTGATGAATAAGTGCCTCACGAGACGAATACATCCTCTGGCATTGGTAGCAAACATACGGCCTTAAATTCTTATCACTTGAATATACGCCTGAAAAATAAAAAAGAATTCAATTTAATAACATTCCTTATTTGCGTTATGAATTTTATAAAAAATTTAATTACCCAGTTTGTTAAGAAAAATTGAAGATGAATCCACTTGGGTACATAGTGGGAAAAGGAAAATTTATTAATGCAGTAGAAAACTTTTTTTTTTTTCAAACTTCTTTTTATTTTAATTTCTTCAAATGTTTATATTCAAGTCTAAATATGTGGTACCTGTTTTTCATAACTTATAAAAAAAAATATTTGCAGTACTACTAACATTTACAAATTTTTAACACAATATTATTTGATCTAGGCCTACCAGTTTGTCTAATTATTTTTAAATCTAGAGAAAATTTTGAGGTATTATTTTCACTTCATGTGTGTGTGATAAATTTTCTCTGCAATGTAAATTCATATGACGTTTCAAGTTGGCATTGCTGGCCGCGCACAAACCGCAGTGTTCGCATTTAAACCGTCCAGAATGTTCATTCAGGTGATTGGACAATCCTTTTCGTGACTTGAAGATTTTGGTACAGAGTGGGCATAAATATTGTGCAGCAGATATTTCTGAAACGGTAAAGAAGAAAGAGGAAAAACAAATTTTTTTTCGTGTTCACCAAAATTAAAGCCAATAAAAAAATCAAAACAGAAATAAAAAATTAAAACACACCGAAATGAAGGAAACCATTACAACCACTACAGCGCCCCCCAGTGTGAGTAACCAGCATTTTTAGAAAAATGGAAAAGTGCAACATGATAAAAAGAAATGTACCAAACTAACTGGAAAATAAAATCCAATTTACTAGAATTATAGTTCAACTACATTAAAGTGGATGTGTTAAAACATGTTTCGTTAACTGACAATAACTTCCGCAACATCGACCACAAACAGGACAAATGAATCGCATTTTATGAATGTCCAAATGTTGGTGAAGTCCACCACGGCTTTGAAAAGTCTTCGAGCAATAACTACATGGAAACCTTTTTTTAAAATCTGGTTGAAAATTACTCTGTAAATAAACCATAAAAGAAATAAAAAAAAAAAAAAAAAACAGAAAAATAATTTTGAAAGAAAAAATAAAAATGCAAATACCAGTTGAGTTCCTTCTCTCACAGATCTCCTCCATCCATACACAGACTTTAAGCCTGAAACATAAACATCAAGCTTATATGAAAGGATGTCTATTCTTTACATTGAATATGATTATGAAATGAGTTTTCCTTTTTTGAATTAAAAAAATATCGATTTTCTTCAAAATCAATATTTATTAATCATAAAATTTACATACCCAAAATGACAACAAAGTTGAAAAAAAAATCTTAAAAACCAAAAACCAAATATTTTAGACGAGATCAAATAAAAAAATTTAATATTTCCAAGGATAACCCTGACAAGGATGTCTTCTATTATAATGTCCTTGCAAACCAGAGAGTCTTCCAAAGCAAGTATTGCAATGTTTACACTTGTATCTTTCAGAATGTAAATTTTTATGGTAGTAGAGCATGGTTTTATTGGAAACATTTTCCTTGCACGTTGGACAAAACAAATTACTGTCTTCATTTGCTGAAGCAACTCTCGAATACTTGTTCTGATCTTTTTTATGCAAGCCTTGTCTAGGCACAGTTCTGTACATAAATGACTGATCTGCAAATAATTGCACAAAAAAAATAGAAATTAAAAACAGAATAAACAAAAAAAAAACAAATATATTTTAAAGGATTGAATGAATAACAAATTTATGTCTATTCAGACTTTTTCTAGACTGGAAATAATGATAACACAAGTGACATCTATATCTAGCTACATGCGATTCACAATGTTGATACAATTCGAACGCAGATGCGAATTCGCAATCACAATCTTTGCAAGTAAAAGCAGCTTTTGTCCTTCTATTTGCGATATGCAACATTTCATGAGCTTCTAATGAGTCTTGTTGATCAAAGGATATGTCACAAAAATTACACTTTAGCAATGAAAATTGGATGGAGTTGGGATTGGACTCTTCACACTGTGGAAAATGCAAACAAAAGTTGGAAATTTAAAGGGAAAAACCAACATCAAAAAATAAAAAAATTTACCCATCTCATTAATGACCCAATTCCAGTTGTTGTTCGAAAAGAATCTGCAAGAAATTGATTGAAATAATTCAAGAAGCCATTCACAATATTATTTTCATGGAAAAATAAAAGATGCTCTCAACTTACCACATAAAATAATAATCAAAAAACCCCAATGAAATTTAAAAATTAATTTTTACTTCAAAGTCAGAAGACATAAAACCCAGTTATGTACTTTGGAAATTTTCCACGTCCTTCATACACAAAGATTAGATGTTAAAAATAGCAACTATTTGACTGAAACAGAGGAGCAAATCAACCCGATCAATACCTAAATTATGAATTAGAAATTTCGAGAGAAAACCTCAAGGCAATGCAACCAAATCGAAACATCATTTAGAAAGAAAGGGCGATGATTAAGGGATAAAACTGCCACCATTCGCCGCATGGCAAAGTCAGACATAACGGGTTCTATTAGCTATATAATTCACGTACGATCGGTCGATCTCAAATTCAAAATGGCCACCTCTTTGTTTACATCCGGGTACTGGTATCGAGGCTAACGTCGAAAAAGTAGGCTTGAATTTGAGACCGACGATCCACGTGAACAATCGAACCGGTTACATTCGACTTTGCCTATGCGGCGCATGGTGGCTAGTTTTGTCCCTAAATTGGGCCCCAACACCACTCTGTAACTTGCAGCAACAAAATCTCACAAAGAAACTTCCAAATAAAACCCAATTTATTTGACTAAACATAAAGAAACAAACTCAAACCTTAGTATGCACAATAGCCATATGATTCTTATAATCATTTTTAGTTTGAAAATAAACTTGACAGAGTGTACAAAACTTTTGTTCATGCAAATTCATATGTCTTTCCAAAGCAGATTTACTCTGGCAACACGCGTTACAAACTTGACACTTGAACCGCAATGTGTGCACGTGCAGATGATTAGTCAACGCATGTCTCGAACCATATATTCTCCCACAAAATGGACATGCATGACGATTTGAAAGGGTCAACATTGCTCGACGTCCTGGACGACGACCACGTCGATGTATCACTCCAGCTGCACCTGAAAGAGTCGAGGCCGTATGAGAAAATAATCAAAACAAAAAAAAAAAAATTTTAGTTAAAAATAAAAAATCTACTTAAGAAAAACACAACTTTTTATTCAATTTTCATGATACGCGGTTACATGTTTATTCAAAGCATAACGTGATTTAAACTTGCGACTGCAGAAAGAACAATTCAACCAATTCGCCCATTTCCTATGACTTCCTTTATGTCTTTCCAGAGAATTTTTCGATTCAGCACAGAATCCACACATAGGACAAGAAAAAATAGCACTGTGAACGTTGAGGTGACGTCTCAAGGCGAAACCATTCGAATACCGACGGTTACAAATGGTGCAAACACTTTTTCTTCCTTTCTTTCTTGACTTGCAGCGTTTACCTGCAAAAGCAACAACAAACCAAACAAGAAATGAAAACTAAGTACAAGAAAAACAAAGAGTATCGATGATCCGGCCGATACAACAACGCTCACTTCTGTACTAGACAGTGAGCCCAAAAAGTTGGGCATTGTTGAGCTGTCAGCCAATGAAATGACCGGGATGATTCAACTCGAATAGCCAATCATAGCCTATGTAACTAAACGAACATCCCAAAGCCAAAATCGCTGATTTTACTTATCTGCACGGTGATTGGCTAATTCAAAGTGCAACTTTTTTGGGCCCACTATCGCAGTGAGCGTTCTTGTATCGGCCAGATCATCAATATAAGAAAAACAACAACAAATCCCACCCAACAAAATGCACACAAAAAATTTTTACTTTCGATGAGTTAAGAAATGTTTTAGAAGGGCAGCATTACTGGCACAACACAATCCACATTCAATACATTTGAATCGTTGTAAATGTATATTTCTATGATGACCGAGAGCATCCAAACTCTTGTAAGTACGTGGACATGCCGGGCATTGGTAGAGATGGGTTCTCCCTGTAAACACAATACAATCATCAACCAAATAAAACTGAAATTAAACGAAACCATCAAAGAAAATGTAGGAACAAATTGGACAAAAAAAAAAAAAACCCAACATTTTTTTTTCAAACCTTTTATTCTAAAAATATCTACAGCCTTTAGTTATTAAAACGTTCTGCTTGTGCTAATCTTTTTAAACAACTGCGAATATGTTTATTCAAATTGAATTGTGTTTGTGAACAGTAACCACAATGTTGACATTGAAATCTTTTACTGTGAACATTCATATGTAGATTTAGTGCAGTCAGTTGGTGATATTGTCTTGAGCAAATGCAGCAAAATAGAGTTTCCGTTTGGAAGTCACCTAAAAGAAGGAAATAAAAAAAATTTTCAATCAAAGAGTGAAAAATATCAACCATCGAATAACAACCCCAATTGCAGATTTCAAAATACCCAAACTTAAAAAACGTTTAAATTCTTTCTTTTCATGTCTTATTCTTATAAGGAGTGCAATAGCCACAATGTGTAATCTCTGTAAATGGGTGTTCATACGAAACATGATGGCGGCAAGGTGAACAATCAAAATCTCGCGTGAGTTTGCTTGGAGTGATTAGGCGATCAACTTTATTTTAGGGTCAACTGCCTAAACTAACCTAAAGACTAACTTAATTTTGGCAACTAAACTTAATTCCAAACCAAACTGAATTAAACCGAAACCAGTGAAAATGAAATCGAAACTGTCAATACCTTGTATATGATTCGAGAACAGTAACAAATATTTACATAGAAATAAAAAATCAAGTGGGTTCTTGAAATAACTTCGCATTTGGAATCACCTAAAACTAAAAGATAAAACAGTCACCTGATAGCAGAAAAAAATGAATATGAACTATTGGAAACGTACTGAATGTCTGCATGTTTCTTTCTCACGTGGTTATTGAGAATATAAGGCGTGTGAGCACAATAACCACAATGTTGGCACTGGAATCTCTTTAAGTGGACGTTCATATGAAGTCTCAAAGAATCCGCATGCCAATACCGTCTGGAGCAAACTGGACAAATTGCAGGATAACCTATACAAAGATAAAAACACTACTGTTGGTATTGATAAATAAAACAAATAAACTAAACTTAATGACTACACGAAGAACTAACCCCATACTAACTGTCGTCACAAAACCAAAACAACTCAACATTGAAAATTGGAACAACAAAAACCGCCATTTTGTTGAATAATACAACTGAAACTTTACTAAATAACATTACTACAAATGTTATACATTGCTACTTATTCAAACAAATATTCTTTATGATGGGTTTTGACGTGTCTTTTCAAATGAGTGGTCGATTGCAAGCAAGTTCCGCACAATGGGCATTGGTAAGTTGTGTAATGGGTGTTCATGTGATACTTAAAAGAAATTTTTTTCCAATATTTTTTCCCGCAAATATGGCACGTCAGGTCTGAAGCACCTAAAAATGAAAAAAAAAGAGTAATATCAAACTAAAGGGACAACTATAGACTTATAATAATAAAAATTGGTGTCACAAATAAATGCCACAGTATTAAGACTAGATCTTTTATTTCCACATACAATACACAAAATGGGATAAAATAATAATAAAAATTCTCTAAAATTTTTTCTTGTTATGAGTAGCAATATGCTCGTGAAGATTGAATTGAGTCCTGGCGCAATAACCGCACAGTGGACATTGATATTTTTTCTGATGCACATTCATGTGAAGCCGCATCGTTGGTTTATTGCGGTAAACGTTGGAACAAATTGGACATACGATTCCTACAAATGAAAAGACTAAATTATTTTTTTTGTCCTCAACTCTCTATTCCCCTATTTATATTTGAGTTTTAAATAAACGAAACGGAAATTTATGCAATTTTATTAAGAAAAAGAAAATTACATTTCAGGTTTTTTTTTTTCTTTTGAATTAAAATGGAATGAGCGGATTTCATATGGCGTATCACGTGAGTACTTGATTCGAAACGGACACCACATACAAGACACGGGTATTTTTGCAAATGAGTACTCATGTGCTTTGTGTAAGCACTTTTTGACCTATACAGCTTGTGGCAGTCATTACAGATCAGTTCTGAAAGAATAAAAAGTAATATACTAGTGTTAAGACGCGGTAGTACAAAACAGGTTGAGCAAAATAAGTTTTAATTGAAGAAAACTGTCTTAATACATCAACTTTTAAATTCAAATTGAAGCGTACACCGAACAATAATAAAACAAACGACTACGGAATCTCAAAAGGACCGATAACACTTTCAACGTCGATGAGTTGTCATATGCCGCATCAGATGCCAATTTGTCTGTTTACACTGACCGCATATAGGACACGGGTATTTTTGCAAATGAGTACTCATGTGTTTTGTGTAAGCACCTTTCGATTTATATCCTCTCTGGCAGTCATAACAGAACAGTTCTGAAAGAATAAAAAGTGCAAACTAATGTTATACGTTGTAAAAAAAATAATGAAATTAACGAAAATTCTCTTATACATTTTCTCATAAATTCAAGTAATGAACATATTTCCTATTCCCAACATTCATTATTTAAGAATGTAAACTAAACAAGTATATTTGTGCAATAATAAACAAATAACGGCAAAAATGGCGAAAGTACGGAATCTCAAAAACGCCAATACAATATTCAATTCCGATGACGTCTCATATGACGCATCAGATGCCAATTTGACTGTGTACACTGACCGCACATAGGACATGGGTATTTTTGCAAATGAGTACTCATGTGTTTTGTGTAAGCACTTTTCGACGTATAGCCTCTGCGACACTCATTACAGAACAGTTCTGAAAGAATAAAAAAGTAATAAACTAACATTAATTATTGGTATTAACTACTTTTATAGTTTTAATTTCCCGAGTGTACACTAAACAAGAATCTTATCAAAACACATAACTGAATTCAAAAGTACGGAATCTCAATAATACCAACCGAATATTGAAACCCGTTATATACATTGTTAAGTTTTTTTAAATTCAAATAAAGGATATGTTGCTTAAGTGTGAACACCAAACAAGAAGTTTAATTTGGACATTCAAAATAACTAATAAAAATGTGAATTATTTCATTCTCAGAAGTACGGAATCTCAATAATAACACCAACAAAAATTTCAATCCCGATGATGACGTCTCATATGACGCATCAGATGCCAATTTGACTGTGTACACTGACCGCACATAGGACATGGGTACTTTTGCAAATGAGTACTCATGTGTTTTGTGTAGGCACTTTTCGACGTATATCCTCTGCGGCACTCATTACAGAACAGTTCTGAAAGAATAAAAAAGTAATAAACTAACATTAATTATTGATATTAACTACTTTTATAGTTTTAATTTCCCGAGTGTACACTAAACAAGAATCTTAGTTCTTATGATCAAAAAACATAACTGAATTCAAAAGTACGGAATCTCAATAATACCAACCACAATATTGAAACCCGTTATATACATTTTTTAAATTCATATGTTGCTTAAGTGTGAACACCAAACAAGAAGTTTAATTTGGACATTCAAAATAACTAATAAAAATGTGAATTATTTCATTCTCAGAAGTACGGAATCTCAATAATAACACCAACAAAAACTTCAATCCCGATGATGAGTTCTCGTATGTCGCATCAGATGCCAATTTGACTGTGTGCACTGACCACAAATAGGACACGGGTAACGTCTCTCATGAACATTCATATGCGCTCTAAACACCTTTTCTGACCAAAAACTTTTACTGCAGAAGTGACAGACGTATTCTAAAAAGAAAACAAAAGAAAAAATGGGAAAAATAAGTTAAAAAAAAAAAAAAATTAACTCTAAAACTTTAGAAAATAACACCCAAAACATTCCTATATCTTCAAACAAATTTATTGCACCTGTAAATCTACATGCCTAACCAAAATTTAATACACAACTTAAAATCCAAAAAATTTTACAAAAAAAAGAAAAAACAAATTCACATCACTGAGGAAGAATCGTTTGATTCCTACTTGTGTTTCTTACATGAGTCTGCATGTGCCTCATCAAACTTGAGTTACTCACACAACAAAGTCCACAAACCAGACACTTATAACGTTCCAAATGTATATTTTTATGACCACTTAACGCATCCGCACTACCGTAAGTCTTTGGACACTGAGGACACTTGTATCTGCGCAGAGGGATATGGACGAATCCTGCAACAAACCAGAATTCCAAATAACCAAAAATAATCAAAAACTACAACAAATAACAAAACAAACAAATTAAAAAAAAAAAAAAAATCCTCAAGAATAAACAAAATAATTTAAGAAGAAAAAGTAACAGAAGCATCGTGTAACATCATATGAAGATCAAATTGACTCCTATTGCGAAACGCGATTTTACAAAGAGCACAAAGGAAATTATGAGTGTGCATATGACGTCTCAAAACGGCATTACACGCGCAACATAAACCACAATCGGGACATTTATATTTTTCCAGATGAATGTTGTTATGTGCAGATAGGGCCGCCAATGATTTAAACACCTTGGGACACTGTGTACAAAGAAATTGCTGTTGCGTATCTGAAAAAAGAAGAGAAAAAAAAAAATCTTTTTTTTCATCCTCACTTAAAAAATCTTAAAATAATAAAACAAAAAAATTGCAATTCCTCTAAAACCTACTGACTATAAACATTTTGAAATCAAAACAGCCACGTGTTAGTTGTGACCTTTTGCTGACATATGCAAATTGATGAGAAAAATATCAATATCTAAAATTAGTACGTATCAACCAAGTGGAATGAAATTTCTTATTTAGCCGGATGAATTTTGCTAAGGAAATGTTCGTGTAAACAACCCTGTGAATTCAATTAATTTGAGACTAGGAAATTGAAATTTTATTTTTCAATCCTAAAATACATTCTTTTAAAGGGACATTCCACGTTTTTAACTAAATAACGGCTCCAAATCAAGAAATTTGAGTGTCCCTATAAGATTATCAACTAGAATAAGTCAATAGCATGCTCAACCAAACTATGATTTTTCAGAGATTTTATATTGGTAAAACACCGATCACAAAATGGACAGACATAATCGTGTCTTGTCTGTAAATGACGGTCAATATCAGTTTGAAAAGCGCAACATAAACCACAGTCAGGGCATTTATATTTCTCCAGGTGAATATTCTTATGTCCTACAATACCGGATGGGGATCTGAATGTTTTAGGGCAGAGTGAACAGCGGAAATAAGATCGATTCATAGATTTATCTGAAAACAGAGAGAAAAATTCACTTTACAAAATCCAACTTTGTAAAATTGCACAATTAAAAGAATATATTCATTCAATTATCATGCACTACGTTTACATAACACGAAAATTGCCGGAACTTGAACCGGAAATTTTTCTGAATACGACAGTGTTTACATAGACTGAAAAATGCCAGTCACGGGACCAATCCCAACCAATTTCAAAATGGCGGCGTCCACAGTTTGTTCTAACAAACCATTTCCGGTGAACTGGAAATTTTTCTGAATACGGCAGTGTTTACATAGACTGAAAAATTCCAGTCACGGGACCAATCCCAACCAATTTCAAAATGGCGGTCAACACAACAAATTTGCCGCAACCGACGTAAAAAGCAAAATGAGAATAAATAGAATCGGTTATGCCCACCCTGCCTAGTCGGTCGTACATGCGCAATAGAAAAAATTTTCCACCACCTTGCAAAGCGGACATTTTTTTAATATGAATTAAAAAATGGTGCAAGTACTAACCTCTGGATTTCTTCCCAGGGAGTTGCACTGTTGATAGAAAATGCAGGAGAATTAGAACAAACGTATCAATCCATGTTGAAACAAAAATATTATTAACACAAAAAGAACAAATCCTAATGTAAATCCCAAATACAAAAAATATTTATTCCTACAAATTCTCCTACACCAACACAAGAAATGAACAAATAACCAGAATGAACTACGGAGCTTAAAAAACTACAAGAAACAATAAATCAAAGACTTATCCCAAAGGTCAATTCATTAATCCGCTCATACGACTCTACAACATAAATCAAACATGTCGCTCTCAGATACTTTTCAAAGCATGGCCACTCACATGCAAATCAAAATCATCTTGATTCTTAAATTTCTGAGTGCACACACTACAAATCAACCAAGGCATGTGACTTTGCATATGCAACTTAAGATGAGTTTTGCTCTCTTTACAGCTTCCACACTCACTGCACTTAAAACGTTCCGAGTGCACATTTTTGTGCAGATTCAACGATTTCTTTTTACTAAACACTCTGTCACACTGCGAACATGGAAACAGTTGTTCATGGACTTGCAAACCCCGACTGCCACCTGTAAAGAAAAACGATAAACTGAGAAGTTTCCCACAAAAAAAAAAAAAAAGAATTGAAAAAATAGAAATAAAAATATGTATCACTCAAATCTAAATAAAGGAAAAGCTAATGATAATGTCAAGTTGACTAACGTGTTCAATTTGTCTCATTTTCTTGTTCGTTAGAATTTTTTTTGCCGCGATGTATTTGTAGATGCATTTCATACTGATTTTTGTCTTTGTAGGTTAGAGGACATATGGGACATGGAAAAGGGTTAAAATGTTTATCCCGATGTTTCTTCAAGTTGAAAGAGCAATCGGAGCAATGACCACACACATCGCATTTAAACAAACCCAAATGAGTGTTTGTGTGACGTTTCAATGCATTCGAACTGGTGTAGCATTTGGAACAGAGACGACACGTAAAACGATTTATTTGCTGCTCAGCAAGATACCAGGCTGGCCTTCTGCTTCGTGAGGACGATTTATCTGGAACAAGAAGAAGGCACACACTCGTCATTCTAAATCCGCCATACTTTTCCACATAAAAGCCAAAATAGTATTAATAGAACAAATCCTACGATGAAAAATTTAAACAAAGAACGAATCCTACAGCTGAAAAAATTGAAACAACAGATTCGCAATTCTGACATTATTTTTATTACAAACCATAGTTATCCATGAATTTCTATCCGATTAGTATTATAAAGTGAAAATATATGAAAAAGAAATAGGACATTTGAGTGTTTATATGTATTAACAATTATTTGTGAAGAGAATTGAAATGTTCGTCCAATTTCCACTGGGTATTGAAAAAAAACCCACAAACTTTGCAGCAAAATTTATCTTCATGATTTTTTACGTGTAATCCCAACTTGGACTTGTCCCAACAGGAAAAACCGCAATACTGGCATTTACCAATACCAATAAGATCGTGTTCTTTCCTGTGATTCTGTAAGTCTACATACACGGAAAATTCTCTATGGCAGTCGATACATACGTGTCGATTTATTTGTTCTGTAAAAAAAAAAAAAAATAAAGAAAATAAAAACAAATGAAAAAAAAGTGTTTTACTGTACAATTCAAAAATAAAGTGAAAAAAACAAACAAACAAAAAAGTGAAATTAATAAGTTTTCGGTTTTTTGTACGCAACAATTTTCTTGCTTGTTAATCGACTCATTTTCATCGAACTATGCATAGTCGCAATATGGCAAGTCAAATCGTCTTTACTATTAAACCAAATATTGCACATTCGACAATAACACTTGGAAAGATGCAAAGCTTTGTGATTTTTTAAAAGTGTTGCATCTAATGCGCTATAACCACAAGCGCCACACTTGTGTTCAACCCCATCACTCTTTGGTGTATCCAACTTTTCTTCCTTAATCAAAATCTGTTGTGGATTGGAAACGCTATTACCACTACGATCTGCAATGGAAGAACACGCGACTGCAAAGAAACAAAAAAAGAAACTAAAATAAATGTTCTTCCCTAAATACTTTTTGTCTTTGAGAAATAAGACAAATTTCACTTGAAACTCAACAAAAACTCGAAATGTTGTTCAAAAATTTGAAATTCAGTTTTATTCCAAGGAAAATATAAAGATACAATTTCACCCAACTTTGGTGTGGGAAAAAAAAAAAGCCTAATTTTGTGACTGAATTGCGGACACATCTTGTCCATTGAGAACAAACCTAATTCTAGAAGCAATATGACATTTCACGTGTTTAGGAACATCTTTCTTTGAAATCCAATGACAACAAAGGCAACAAAAACAATGCGACTTATGTAGCTGTCTATGTTGAAATAAAATATTTCCATTTTTACAATCATAATTGCAAATACGACATTTGAGCAAACTTGGATCAATACTTTCGTTTGCACGAGACAACATTGTCAATTTAGGCCATCGACCACGTCTGACACCTTCTGCAATTAAGAAATAAACCAAATTACAATTTGAATGTAAGAAAAATAAAAATTTCACGACTTGTGAAAATAAGAGAATAAAAAGACCTTTACAACTCTCCAATTGCAACAACATCATTAGCATAATATATGAACTTGGCATTACCATCACTGTGGTATTTTTTAATGTGAGATACAACATTCGGCATTCCCCCATTAACCCATTTCCCACAAATTTTACAAAATTGTTGATTTTTGTGATTAGAGTTATGATTAGCTAATATTTTATTTCCTGCAGCGCGGAATCCACAAAGCTCGCATTTATATTTGTCCGTGTGAATGTGTTGGTGACTTTTCAAGTAAAGTGTTTTGTACATGACTTTATCGCAATCGGGGCATCGCATTTTTGTGTCGGGTAATCGCGAATCAATTCCCTCTGTAATTATACAAAAGAGTAAAAACGTAAGTTATTTCATTAAGATTTCAATCTTAAAACTAACTTAAAATAAAAAAGCGAGCAATTCATTGCTAAACAACCAATTGCATCGCTCGCTGCTATGAACTAAAGTTAGCGACTGAATGTTTCATCGCTTATTAAAGCTATAAAACATCTATCGGCTACGATCAAAATGATTTTGATCTAGGATATTGATCGTTGGCGAGTAAAGCAGCCACGTGATGGAAACAGCGAATCAGAGAGCAAGTTATGATATTGCAAATGGCTGCCACATTTTGATTCGCCGCTTCGACGAAGTCTTTGAATTTAATTCCGCGAATATTCTACTCATCTACGTAAAAATCTACTTGCTATAAGTTAGAAATAGATTTGAGTAATAAACCGGTTTTTTATTTCAATTTTTTCATCGTAAACGAAGACAAATGGCCGATGATGCCTAACATTAGGCTTCGTTCTGCATCTAACAAAGCTTGTGTTTACAAGCAGCGCTCGGTGCGGCCGTTAGACGTAAAAATGACAACATCACTCGTTTCACTATCAACCAACTCGCTGCCTTGAACTTCACAAATGAAAACTTCAATTACAACTTTTAGTAAATCACAAATATTTTATTGCTGCATAATAATTCCATGTTTTCTACTGCAATGGTTATACAAAACTGCTCTACTTTCAGCACAATAACCACAAACGTCACACTTAAATCTTTCAAGATGTACATTAGTATGTAACTGAAGACTATTTTTAGATGCATATTTCTTCGAGCAGTAAGGGCAGGTAAAAGGACGACGTTTGTCCTCTGAACTTCTATCTGAAAATAAAGAGTCCATTACACTCTTGGAACTGGTGGGTCAAAATTGAATCATTCTAATGATAAGTCAATGTGTATAAATTGGGTCATTGTGATCTTGTTTGGTCCTTTCTGAATTAAAAGATTCTTAAAAACACCATTGTGAATGTTTTCTTAAAAAATTTATTCCACTTTTAAAATTTACATATCAAATTTATTTGTGTCTTCGTCTGCAATGTTTTGACAAATCAGTTTGTTTACAGGCGCAATAACCGCAAATTTTACACTTAAATCGTTCACCGTGTACATTCATGTGTAAATTGAGGCTACTTTTGGTTGAATAAGTCTTCAAACAGACGGGGCAGGTAAAAGGATAATCATCCGAGAGGCGTCTGCAGACGTCTGAAAGAAAATAATCCATGTTTATAAGTGGATGCAAATTCAAAACATCTTTTTTTAGAAAAAAAAGGTCAAACAGATGAGCATTTATTTATTCATTTTCCACTTTTACATCGCAAAAATATTATTAACAAAAACAATTACTAAAAAATTTTTAAAAATTATGAGTGTTTCATCTTCTGATGGGCTAAAAGACCGGTTTTGTTGCAACAAAATTGGCCACATTCTCTGCACCGTAATCTGTGGCGTACCATTCGGTCAAATGTCAGATATTTCCTTAGACAAAATCGACAAGTGAAACGATGATCTTCTGAAAAGAAAAAAAAATTCCTAGAACTATTCACAATTGAGCTTAACCTATTTCTGAACAAATACGTTAATAAATACTCGTTAGGATTCTGTCGTACACGAAATTTGCCTATGAATACTCGACTGTTCACCCAGACAATACAACAGCGTAAGGAAGTTCACATTACAGGTAACGTAATGAAGTGACGGCTACTGGTTTATTAGTGAACTTAAGTTAAACGACAGTTCGTAACATCTCGTAACAATACGAGATGGCGAGATTTCAAGCACTCGTAACAATGCGAGATTTTGCGAGACTTTTAAAATGGAGGACAATCAATGCAGTTCAGTGTATTTTCGCAGAACGCATGTTTACACGTTGCAATCAAACTTCACTTCTTTGGAGGAGGATCTTGAAGAGCGGAAAAGAAATCAAGTTGTGAACAAGAAAACTTTATTGAATAAAATTGAAAACATTTCAAATACAATTCTGTTTTCGACTGAGATGTCTCAACAAATCACTCTTACTCGAACCACAATAACCGCATTTATGACATTTGAATCTCTCCAAATGTATATTCATATGCGACTTGAGACTGTACTTATTCGGAAATATTCTACGACAATAATAACACGTTTCCTGTTCTCCTTCCTCTGACATTCGGCCGACACAGGCATGCAAACGAAGAGTAGTCTGGGTGCGATACTTCTTCTGACAGTGCCAGCACTCGTAAATTTTCTCACCTGCCAAAAAATTCGTAAATTATTAAAAAGCGCTTCTAATCAAAGTTAGTAAGAGTTTGGCAGTACTCTCCCCCTAATTATGCACATATACGCGATCAAATCCAAAACAAGGTGGTCAATCAACTACAATTTCGGGCATTTTACCTCTAATTAAAAACATCCATTTCTCCGGTTTTGGTGTTGAAGTAGATGAGAACGACTCGAAGCGCAATAATTACATTTTTCACAACTGAATGGTCCCGTGTGAGTGTACATATGAGATCGAAAACGTGTCTTTGAATTGAAAGTGGAGCCACAAAATGAACGGGTGAAACTATTGCCCTCTACAATGATAAAATAGACAATCCAAAACTTAAAATTGAAACGAAATAGGCCTTGAAAACTTCCGACGGAAAACGAAACAAATGGAAATTTCTCGTTCAAACAAAACTGGAAACGACAAATATCATTACGTATTTCATATCTCACTGAAATTACAAATATTGGAGATGAAAGAAAGACGGTAAAAAGTTCTACCTTTTCTTCCAGTGAACCCCCAGGCCATAGCTTACGTTTTTTACAATTTAATCCTAAAGTTATGTGGCTAAATGTCGGGTTTTAGCCATTTCCCAAACCGATGAGATAACAAAGAAATGTGACGTATGCGACATAACGAGTAATGGGGCGTCATGCCTTTGTTTGAAAAATTGCTAAAACCCAAAATATAGCCACGTAATTTTGCAGTTAAATTGTAAAGAACGTAAGCTTTCTGTTACGTTTACGTAAATCGTTCCGACCAACGCGAGTATTGCCACTACAATGAGCATAGGCGAAGAAGCTATCAGTACTTGAGCGAAGCATTGAATTCCACTACTATGAGAAGGTTGGGCCTAGATGGCGGCCATCGTGTTGCAGCAGGGTAGTCACAGAGAAAGGGAAAACTCCCGACACGTATTTTGCGAGTATTAACCATATGAAGACAATCAAGGACAAGTTAAATTAGATAGTTTAGCTTATTTGCAACGAACGCACTTAATTACGAATCTAATCACAATCTACTGAGTAGGCCTAGTTCACACACTTTAGAACACATGTGGTTGTTTGCGTCGCCATCTCTAGTCGGTATCACAAACTTTTACTAACTCTCGATACCAATCTACTGCGCCTTTTGTTGGGCCAACTGTTGTGGGACCACGAGAATACCACTCTATACGATCGCAGCTTTTCAATTTCCCACAATAAGTTTGGTGCATAGTTCAACTTAATTATTTTCGTTTGAAACAAAACCGTAAACTTCGAACTTTATTATTCCACATCTTTACATGTTACATCGAGTTTTTCGATTCATGTGTTTAAATAAATCGGTACGACTTGGCGCACAATATCCGCAAGTTACACATTGATATTTCGCTGTGTGCATGGCAAAATGCATAACTTGACCGTTTCTTGATTTCAAAATCTTGTTACAGTAGGTACAAAGGAAACCAACTGCCATATCCGCCTCAGATGCACCATCGCCTGAAAAATACAGTCAATTGAGAACTCCATAACTTTTTTTATTTTACAATGCAAAACTTATTTTTATAAAACGACTTGTCCCCGACTTAAAGTAACCGTTCGTACTAGCTATTACTCGTACTAGGTTGAATCAAACATTATGATAATAAGAGGCCAATCTAAAGAAATCTTGTAACCTTTCCCACAATGCAATGAAAACCTGAAGCTTGCATTCTATGTGCAGGTATAACCTCAAACCCGTGATCCAACAGACTTCCATTCCCTCTTTGTACACCCCAATTCACACATGGAACTTCTCCTGACATAACATTCTCCGTAATTGTATTGTATAACCAAAATGTTATATTTATGAATGAAAGTTGGCACGGCCAAAGTCAAGACAACTTTTTACCTTTTATCTTTTAACTACGTTTAGAGCATTCGCTTTTCCGGTTTTGATGCTTTAGTAGATCGATGCGACTCGAAGCGCAATATCCACATTTTTCACATTTGAATCTCCCAGTGTGAGTGTAAATGTGAGACTGTAAACTACCCTTTGAATAGTAAGTCCAGCCACAATGAGGACAGAGGTAAGACTTGCCCTTCGCGGGCACAGCTGCACCAAATCCTGAAAAAATAGACAATCCATTGAAAACGGTTCTACTATTGCCTTTTCATACAAAATTTCTAAGTTAAGTAACTACTGACTCGTGCAATTAAATGCAGAAAAGCAACAACTGTGCAACAGAATGAAATACTTTTGTGGCGACTTAAGTCTTT
The DNA here is from genome assembly GCA_034686365.1 of Pachymerium ferrugineum. NCBI lineage: Eukaryota > Metazoa > Arthropoda > Chilopoda > Geophilomorpha > Geophilidae > Pachymerium > Pachymerium ferrugineum. Next base: position 1,210 of record JAQGAS010001075.1, on the reverse strand, counting down.
CAACTTTTATTCCCAACAGCAAAACCTACAGTAGTCAACAAAGTTGAATTGGTTGAATTTAACAATTTAACGATCGAAATGTCTTCTTATCCTTCTATGACGTGTCAAACCCGTATTTGAAGAAGCACAATAACCGCAACTATAACATTTGTACTTTTCCAGGTGAATATTTTCATGATGTGCAAGGCTCTTTTTACTTGAATATCTCTTTTTACAACACAAGCAAACGAAAGCATCCATACCATTCCCTGCAAATATATGAAATGTTGTCATTAAGCATTATTAACATCAAAAGACCAATTTTATCTCCTTCCCAAGAAAACATTAGCAAGAAATTTGATAAATAAATCCGTAGTACTTGATATTCAAACTGCAAAAATTTAAATGTCTTAACTTTTATTCAAAAAAGGAAAATGTGCAATACAGGCAATTCAAAGTTGACTTAATTTGACAAAGCTTAACGAGTTCAATGTATTGCCCTTCTTCTATGACGTGTCAAATCCTTTCTTGTCGAAGCACAATAACCGCAACTATCACATTTAAAACAAGCCGTATGAATGTTTTTATGGTATGCAAGATTGTGCTTGTTTGAAAATCTCTTGTTACAAATCGAGCAAACGAAAGCATCCAAACCATTGCCTGCAATTATATAAAATCGTTCATTAAGCATCATTAAGGTCAAAAGGCCACCTATTTCCCCTTCCCATTAAAACAGTAGCAAGAAATTTGAAAAACAAATCGGTAGTCCTTGATATTCGAAGGAAATTGAAAAAAAAAAACTTTTATTCAAAACAGTAAAATGCGCAATACAGCAAACTCAAAGTTGATTTAACAAAGTTTAACGGTTGCAACGTCTTCCCATTATATGTACGGACAAATGGGCATTGGAAGGAGCACAATAACCGCACCGACTACATTTGTACTTTTCCAGATGAACATTTTCATGAAGTGCGAGTCCCTTTTTACTTGAATATTTCCTTTCACACGACGAGCAAACAAAAGCCCTTGAATCTGTACCACTTGTAACATTGCCTGCAAATATAAACCTTTCATTACATCATCAACTTAAAAGTACCACTCAGAATCTATCAACCCCTCCTCCCTCCCTCAACTAACTCCCCGCGAAATCATTAGCAAGAAATTTGAAACACAAATTAGTAGTCCATGACATTCGAATTGCAAAAACCAACACAAATGTCTTAACTTTTAT